>JAOYRU010001742.1:0-39735 GCA_026315105.1 Locusta migratoria | reverse complement strand
AGCAGATGATTTTGATGTATATAGTTGCAATATGTCGGTGGGCGTCTGGTGTGTGATTCACCGGTTTTGACATTTGTAGCCACTACCTTCAATTTTTTCGGCAGAATGTTTTATTTTGCTCTTTCTGAAAGGTAATGCAGTTTATTCGTCGTTTGTTTAAGTTAAATAGTCATATTTTCAAACAGGAGATGATTTGGGATGTATATAGTTGCAATGGGCCGTTGGGCGTCTGGTGCGCGATTAGCCGGTTTTGACAATTATAGCCACTACCTTCATTTTTTCGGCAGAATGTTTTATTTTGCTGTTTCTTAATGGTAATGCAGTATATTCGCCGTTTGTTTAAGTAAAATAGACTTATTTTCAAGGAGCAGATGATTTAGGATGTATATATTTGCAATGGGCCGGTGGGCGTCTGGTGCGCGATTCACCGGTTTTGACACTTGCAGCCACCACCTTCATTTTTTCGGCAGAACGTTTTATTTTGCTGTTTCTGAATGGTAATGCAGTTTATTCGCCGTTTGTTTAAGTAAAATAGACATATTTTCAAGGAGCAGATGATTTTGGATGTATATTGTTTGCACTGGGCCGGAGGACGTCTGATGCGTGATTCACCGGTTTTGACATTTGTAGCCACTACCTTCATTTTTTCGGCAGAATGTTTTATTTTGCTGTTTCTGAATGGTAATGCAGTTTATTCGCCGTTTGTTTAAGTAAAATAGTTATATTTTCAAGGAGCAGATGATTTTGGATGCATATAGTTGCAATGGGCCGGTGGGCGTCTGGTGCGCGATTAGCCGGTTTTGACAATTATAGCCACTACCTTAATTTTTTCGGCAGAATGTTTTTTTTGCTGTTTCTTAATGGTAATGCAGTATATTCGCCGTTTGTTTAAGTAAAATAGACATATTTTCAAGGAGCAGATGATTTAGGATGTATATATTTGCAATGAGCCGGTGGGCGTCTGGTGCGCGATTCACCGGTTTTGACACTTGCAGCCACCACCTTCATTTTTTCGGCAGAACGTTTTATTTTGCTGTTTCTGAATGGTAATGCAGTTTATTCGCCGTTTGTTTAAGTAAAATAGTCATATTTTCAAGGAGCAGATGAATTTGGATGTATATAGTTGCACTGGGCCGGTGGACGTCTGATACGTGATTCACCGGTTTTGACATTTGTAGCCACTACCTTCATTTTTTCGGCAGAATGTGTTTATTTTGCTCTTTCTGAATGGAAATGCAGTTTATTCGTCGTTTGTTTAAGTTAAATAGTCATATTTTCAAGGAGCAGATGATTTTGGATGTATATAGTTGCAATGGGCCGGTGGGCGTCTTGTGCGTGATTCACCGGTTTTGACACATGCAGCCGCTACCTTCATTTTTTCGGCAGAATATTTGATTTTGCTCTTTCTGAATGGTAATGCAGTTTATTCGTCGTTTGTTTAAGTAAAATGGTCATATTTTCAAGGAGCAGATGATTTGGATGTATATAGTTGCAATGGGTTCGGTGGGCGTCTGGTGCGCAATTCACCGGTTTTGACACTTGCAGCCACCAACTTCATTTTTTCGGCAGAACGTTTTATTTTGCTGTTTCTGAATGGTAATACAGTTTATTCGCCGTTTGTTTAAGTAAAATAGTCATATTTTCAAGGAGCAGATGATTTTGGACGTATATAGTTTGCAATGGGCCTTTGGGCGTCTGGTGCGCGATTCGCCGGTTTTGACACTTGCAGAAACCACCTTCATTTTTTCGGCAGAATGTTTTATTTTGCTGTTTCTGAATGTAAATGCAGTTTATTCGCCGTTTGTTTAAGTAAAATAGTCATATTTTCAATGAGCAGATGATTTTGGATGTATATAGTTGCAATGGGTCGGTGGGCGTCTGGTGTGTGATTCACCGGTTTTTACATTTGTAGCCACAACCTTCATTTTTTCGGTAGAATGTTTTATTTTGCTGTTTCTGAATGGAAATGCAGTTTATTCGCCGTTTGTTTAAGTAAAATAGTCATATTTTCAAGGAGCAGATGATTTAGGATGCATATAGTTGCAATGGGCCGGTGGGCGTCTCGTGCGTGATTCACCGGTTTTGACATTTGTGGCCACTACCTTCATTTTTTCCGCAGAATGTTTCATTTTGCTCTTTCTGAATGGTAATGCAGTTTATTCCTCGTTTGTTTAAGTAAAATAGTCATATTTTCAAAGAGGAGATGATTTTGGATGTATATAGTTGCAATGGGCCGTTGGGGCGTCTGGTGCGCGATTAGCCGGTTTTGACAATTATAGCCACTACCTTCATTTTTTCGGCAGAATGTTTTATTTTGCTGTTTCTTAATGGTAGTGCAGTATATCGCCGTTTGTTTAAGTAAAATAGTAATATTTTTCAAGGAGGAGATCATTTTGGATGTATATAGTTGCAATGGGCCGTTGGGCGTTCTGGTGCGCGATTCGCCGGTTTTGACACTTATAGCCACTACCTTCATTTTTCCAGCAGAATGTTTTATTTTGCTGTTTCTTAATGGTAATGCAGTTTACTCGCCGTTTGTTTTAGTAAAATAGACATATTTTCAAGGAGCAGAGAATTTAGGATGTATATATTTGCAATGGGCCGGTGGGCGTCTGGTGCGCGATTCACCGGTTTTGACACTTGCAGCCACCACCTTCATTTCTTCGGCAGAACGTTTTATTTTGCTGTTTCTGAATGTAAATGCAGTTTATTCGCCATTTGTTTAAGTAAAATAGTCATATTTTCAAGGAGCAGATGATTTTGGATAAATATATTTGCAATGGGCCGTGTGGGCGTCTGGTGCGGGATTCACCGGTTTTGACACTTGCAGCCACCACCTTCATTTCTTCGGCAGAACGTTTTATTTTGCTGTTTCTGAATGTAAATGCAGTTTATTCGCCGTTTGTTTAAGTAAAATAGTCATATTTTCAAGAAGCAGATTATTTTGGATGTATATATTTGCAATGGGTCGGTGGGCGTCTGGTGTGTGATTCACAGGTTTTGACATTTGTAGCCACTACTTTCATTTTTTCGGTAGAATGTTTTATTTTGCTGTTTCTGAATGGTAATGCAGTTTATTCGCCGTTTGTTTAAGTAAAATAGTCATATTTTCAAGGAGCAGATGTTTTTGGATGCATATAGTTGCAATGGGCCGTGGGGCGTCTGGTGCGCGATTAGCCGGTTTTGACAATTATAGCCACTACCTTCATTTTTTCCACAGAATGTTTCATTTTGCTCTTTCTGAATGGTAATGCAGTTTATTCCTCGTTTGTTTAAGTAAAATGGTAATATTTTCAAGGAGGACATCAATTTGTATGTATATAGTTGCAATGGGCCGGTGGGCGTCTGGTGCGCGATTCACCGGTTTTGACAACTTGCAGCCACCACCTTCATTTTTTCGGCAGAACGTTTTATTTTGCTGTTTCTGAATGGTAATGCAGTTTATTCGCCGTTTGTTTAAGTAAAATAGACATATTTTCAAGGAGCAGATGATTTTGGATGTATATTGTTGCACTGGGCCGGAGGACGTCTGATGCGTGATTCACCGGTTTTGACATTTGTAGCCACTACCTTCATTTTTTCGGCAGAATGTTTTATTTTGCTGTTTCTGAATGGTAATGCAGTTTATTCGCCGTTTGTTTAAGTAAAATAGTCATATTTTCAAGGAGCAGATGATTTTGGATGCATATAGTTGCAATGGGCCGGTGGGCGTCTGGTGCGCGATTAGCCGGTTTTGACAATTATAGCCACTACCTTAATTTTTTCGGCAGAATGTTTTATTTTGCTGTTTCTTAATGGTAATGCAGTATATTCGCCGTTTGTTTAAGTAAAATAGACATATTTTCAAGGAGCAGATGATTTAGGATGTATATATTTGCAATGAGCCGGTGGGCGACTGGTGCGCGATTCACCGGTTTTGACACTTGCAGCCACCACCTTCATTTTTTCGGCAGAACGTTTTATTTGCTGTTTTCTGAATGGTAATGCAGTTTATTCGCCGTTTGTTTAAGTAAAATAGTCATATTTTCAAGGAGCAGATGAATTTGGATGTATATAGTTGCACTGGGCCGGTGGACGTCTGATACGTGATTCACCGGTTTTGACATTTGTAGCCACTACCTTCATTTTTTCGGCAGAATGTTTTATTTTGCTCTTTCTGAATGGAAATGCAGTTTATTCGTCGTTTGTTTAAGTTAAATAGTCATATTTTTAAAGAGGAGATGATTTTGGATGTATATAGTTGCAATGGGCCGTTGGGCGTCTGGTGCGCGATTAGCCGGTTTTGACAATTATAGCCACTACCTTCATTTTTCGGCAGAATGTTTTATTTTGCTGTTTCTTAATGGTAATGCAGTATATTCGCCGTTTTTTTAAGTAAAATAGTCAATATTTTCAAGGAGGAGATCATTTTGGATGTATATAGTAGCAATGGGCCGTTGGGCGTCTGGTGCGCGATTCGCCGGTTTTGACACTTATAGACACTACCTTCATTTTTCCGGCAGAATTTTTTATTTTGCTGTTTCTTAATGGTAATTCAGTTTATTCGCCGTTTGTTTAAGTAAAATAGTCATATTTTCAAGGAGCAGATGATTTTGGATGTATATAGTTGCACTGGGCCGGTGGACGTCTGATACGTGATTCACCGGTTTTGACATTTGTAGCCACTACCATCATTTTTCGGCAGAATGTTTTATTTTGCTCTTTCTGAATGGTAATGCAGTTTATTCGTCGTTTGTTTAAGTTAAATAGTCATATTTTCAAGGAGCAGATGATTTTGATGTATATAGTTGCAATGGGTCGGTGGGCGTCTGGTGTGTGATTCACCGGTTTTGACATTTGTAGCCACTACCTTCATTTTTTCGGCAGAATGTTTTATTTTGCTCTTTCTGAATGGTAATACAGTTTATTCGTCGTTTGTTTAAGTTAAATAGTCATATTTTCAAACAGGAGATGATTTTGGATGTATATAGTTGCAATGGGCCGTTGGGCGTCTGGTGCGCGATTAGCCGGTTTTGACAATTATAGCCACTACCTTCATTTTTTCGGCAGAATGTTTTATTTTGTTGTTTCTTAATGGTAATGCAGTATATTCGCCGTTTGTTTAAGTAAAATAGTCATATTTTCAAGGAGCAGATGATTTTGGATGTATATAGTTGCAATGGGCCGGTGGGCGTCTTGTGCGTGATTCACCGGTTTTGACACATGCAGCCGCTACCTTCATTTTTTCGGCAGAATATTTGATTTTGCTCTTTCTGAATGGTAATGCAGTTTATTCGTCGTTTGTTTAAGTAAAATGGTCATATTTTCAAGGAGCAGATGATTTGGATGTATATAGTTGCAATGGGTTCGGTGGGCGTCTGGTGCGCAATTCACCGGTTTTGACACTTGCAGCCACCAACTTCATTTTTTTCGGCAGAACGTTTTATTTTGCTGTTTCTGAATGGTAATACAGTTTAATTCGCCGTTTGTTTAAGTAAAATAGTCATATTTTCAAGGAGCAGATGATTTTGGACGTATATAGTTGCAATGGGCCGTTGGGCGTCTGGTGCGCGATTCGCCGGTTTTGACACTTGCAGCCATCACCTTCATTTTTTCGGCAGAATGTTTTATTTTGCTGTTTCTGAATGTAAATGCAGTTTATTCGCCGTTTGTTTAAGTAAAATAGTCATATTTTCAAGGAGCAGATGATTTTGGATGTATATAGTTGCAATGGGTCGGTGGGCGTCTGGTGTGTGATTCACCGGTTTTTACATTTGTAGCCACAACCTTCATTTTTTCGGTTAGAATGTTTTATTTTGCTGTTTCTGAATGGAAATGCAGTTTATTCGCCGTTTGTTTAAGTAAAATAGTCATATTTTCAAGGAGCAGATGATTTTGGATGCATATAGTTGCAATGGGCCGGTGGGCGTCTCGTGCGTGATTCACCGGTTTTGACATTTGTGGCCACTACCTTCATGTTTTCCGCAGAATGTTTCATTTTGCTCTTTCTGAATGGTAATGCAGTTTATTCCTCGTTTGTTTAAGTAAAATAGTCATATTTTCAAAGAGGAGATGATTTTGGATGTATATAGTTGCAATGGGCCGTTGGCGTCTGGTGCGCGATTAGCCGGTTTTGACAATTATAGCCACTACCTTCATTTTTTCGGCAGAATGTTTTATTTTGCTGTTTCTTAATGGTAATGCAGTATATTCGCCGTTTGTTTAAGTAAAATAGTAATATTTTCAAGGAGGAGATCATTTTGGATGTATATAGTTGCAATGGGCCGTTGGGCGTCTGGTGCGCGATTCGCCGGTTTTGACACTTATAGCCACTACCTTCATTTTTCCGGCAGAATGTTTTTATTTTGCTGTTTCTTAATGGTAATGCAGTTTACTCGCCGTTTGTTTTAGTAAAATAGACATATTTTCAAGGAGCAGAGAATTTAGGATGTATATATTTGCAATGGGCCGGTGGGTGTCTGGTGCGCGATTCACCGGTTTTGACACTTGCAGCCACCACCTTCATTTCTTCGGCAGAACGTTTTATTTTGCTGTTTCTGAATGTAAATGCAGTTTATTCGCCATTTGTTTAAGTAAAATAGTCATATTTTCAAGGAGCAGATGATTTTGGATAAATATATTTGCAATGGGCCGGTGGGCGTCTGGTGTGCGCGATTCACTGGTTTTGACACTTGCAGCCACCACCTTCATTTCTTCGGCAGAACGTTTTATTTTGCTGTTTCTGAATGTAAATGCAGTTTATTCGCCGTTTGTTTAAGTAAAATAGTCATATTTTCAAGAAGCAGATGATTTTGGATGTATATATTTGCAATGGGCCGGTGGGCGTCTGGTGCGCGATTCACCGGTTTTGACACTTGCAGCCACCAACTTCATTTTTTCGGCAGAACGTTTTATTTTGCTGTTTCTGAATGGTAATGCAGTTTATTCGCCGTTTGTTTAAGTAAAATAGTCATATTTTCAAGGAGCAGATGATTTTGGATGTATATAGTTGCAATGGGCCGGTAGGCGTCTTGTGCGTGATTCACCGGTTTTGACATTTGTAGTCACTACCTTCATGTTTTCGGCAGAATATTTTATTTTGCTGTTTTCTGAATGGTAATGCAGTTCATTCGCCGTTTGTTTAAGTAAAATAGACATATTTTCAAGGAGCAGATGATTTAGGATGTATATATTTGCAATGGGCCGGTGGGCGTCTGGGTGCGCGATTCACCGGTTTTGACACTTGCAGCCACCACCTTCATTTTTTCGGCAGAACGTTTTATTTTGCTGTTTCAGAATTGTAATGCAGTTTATTCGCCGTTTTTTAAGTAAAATAGTCATATTTTCAAGGAGCAGATGATTTTGAATGCATACAGTTGCAATGGGCCGGTGGGCGTCTCATGCGTGATTCACCGGTTTTGACATTTGTGGCCACTACCTTCATTTTTTCCGCAGAATGTTTCATTTTGCTCTTTCTGAATGGTAATGCAGTTTATTCCTCGTTTGTTTAAGTGAAATAGTCATATTTTCAAAGAGGAGATGCTTTTGGATGTATATAGTTGCAATGGGCCGGTGGGCGTCTGGTGCGCGATTCACCGGTTTTGACACTTGCAGCCACCACCTTCATTTTTTCGGCAGAATGTTTTATTTTGCTGTTTCTTAATGGTAATGCAGTATATTCGCCGTTTGTTTAAGTAAAATAGTAATATTTTCAAGGAGGAGATCATTTTGGATGTATATAGTTGCAATGGGCCGTTGGGCGTCTGGTGCGCGATTCGCTGGGTTTTGACACTTGCAGCCACCAACTTCATTTTTTCGGCAGAACGTTTATTTTGCTGTTTCTGAATGGTAATGCAGTTTATTCGCCGTTTGTTTAAGTAAAATAGTCATATTTTCAAGGAGCAGATGATTTTGGGATGTATATAGTTGCAATGGGCCGGTGGGCGTCTTGTGCGTGATTCACCGGTTTTGACACATGCAGCCGCTACCTTCATTTTTTCGGCAGAATATTTGATTTTGCTCTTTCTGAATGGTAATGCAGTTTATTCGTCGTTTGTTTAAGTAAAATGGTCATATTTTCAAGGAGCAGATGATTTGGATGTATATAGTTGCAATGGGTTCGGTGGGCGTCTGGTGCGCAATTCACCGGTTTTGACACTTGCAGCCACCCAACTTCATTTTTTCGGCAGAACGTTTTATTTTGCTGTTTCTGAATGGTAATACAGTTTATTCGCCGTTTGTTTAAGTAAATAGTCATATTTTCAAGGAGCAGATGATTTTGGACGTATATAGTTGCAATGGGCCGTTGGGCGTCTGGTGCGCGATTCGCCGGTTTTGACACTTGCAGCCATCACCTTCATTTTTTCGGCAGAATGTTTTATTTTGCTGTTTCTGAATGTAAATGCAGTTTATTCGCCGTTTGTTTAAGTAAAATAGTCATATTTTTCAAGGAGCAGATGATTTTGGATGTATATAGTTGCAATGGGTCGGTGGGCGGTCTGGTGTGTGATTCACCGGTTTTTACATTTGTAGCCACAACCTTCATTTTTTCGGTAGAATGTTTTATTTTGCTGTTTTCTGAATGGAAATGCAGTTTATTCGCCGTTTGTTTAAGTAAAATAGTCATATTTTCAAGGAGCAGATGATTTTGGATGCATATAGTTGCAATGGGCCGGTGGGCGTCTCGTGCGTGATTCACCGGTTTTGACATTTGTGGCCACTACCTTCATGTTTTCCGCAGAATGTTTCATTTTGCTCTTTCTGAATGGTAATGCAGTTTATTCCTCGTTTGTTTAAGTAAAATAGTCATATTTTCAAAGAGGAGATGATTTTGGATGTATATAGTTGCAATGGGCCGTTGGGCGTCTGGTGCGCGATTAGCCGGTTTTGACAATTATAGCCACTACCTTCATTTTTTCGGCAGAATGTTTTATTTTGCTGTTTCTTAATGGTAATGCAGTATATTCGCCGTTTGTTTAAGTAAAATAGTAATATTTTCAAGGAGGAGATCATTTTGGATGTATATAGTTGCAATGGGCCGTTGGGCGTCTGGTGCGCGATTCGCCGGTTTTGACACTTATAGCCACTACCTTCATTTTTCCGGCAGAATGTTTTATTTTGCTGTTTCTTAATGGTAATGCAGTTTACTCGCCGTTTGTTTTAGTAAAATAGACATATTTTCAAGGAGCAGAGAATTTAGGATGTATATATTTGCAATGGGCCGGTGGGTGTCTGGTGCGCGATTCACCGGTTTTGACACTTGCAGCCACCACCTTCATTTCTTCGGCAGAACGTTTTATTTTGCTGTTTCTGAATGTAAATGCAGTTTATTCGCCATTTGTTTAAGTAAAATAGTCATATTTTTCAAGGAGCAGATGATTTTGGATAAATATATTTGCAATGGGCCGGTGGGCGTCTGGTGCGCGATTCACTGGTTTTGACACTTGCAGCCACCACCTTCATTTCTTCGGCAGAACGTTTTATTTTGCTGTTTCTGAATGTAAATGCAGTTTATTCGCCGTTTGTTTAAGTAAAATAGTCATATTTTCAAGAAGCAGATGATTTTGGATGTATATATTTGCAATGGGCCGGTGGGCGTCTGGTGCGCGATTCACCGGTTTTGACACTTGCAGCCACCAACTTCATTTTTTCGGCAGAACGTTTTATTTTGCTGTTTCTGAATGGTAATGCAGTTTATTCGCCGTTTGTTTAAGTAAAATAGTCATATTTTCAAGGAGCAGATGATTTTGGATGTATATAGTTGCAATGGGCCGGTAGGCGTCTTGTGCGTGATTCACCGGTTTTGACATTTGTAGTCACTACCTTCATGTTTTCGGCAGAATATTTTATTTTGCTGTTTCTGAATGGTAATGCAGTTCATTCGCCGTTTGTTTAAGTAAAATAGACATATTTTCAAGGAGCAGATGATTTAGGATGTATATATTTGCAATGGGCCGGTGGGCGTCTGGTGCGCGATTCACCGGTTTTGACACTTGCAGCCACCACCTTCATTTTTTCGGCAGAACGTTTTATTTTGCAATTTCAGAATTGTAATGCAGTTTATTCGCCGTTTTTTAAGTAAAATAGTCATATTTTCAAGGAGCAGATGATTTTGAATGCATACAGTTGCAATGGGCCGGTGGGCGTCTCATGCGTGATTCACCGGTTTTGACATTTGTGGCCACTACCTTCATTTTTTCCGCAGAATGTTTCATTTTGCTCTTTCTGAATGGTAATGCAGTTTATTCCTCGTTTGTTTAAGTGAAATAGTCATATTTTCAAAGAGGAGATGCTTTTGGATGTATATAGTTGCAATGGGCCGGTGGGCGTCTGGTGCGCGATTCACCGGTTTTGACACTTGCAGCCACCACCTTCATTTTTTCGGCAGAATGTTTTATTTTGCTGTTTCTTAATGGTAATGCAGTATATTCGCCGTTTGTTTAAGTAAAATAGTAATATTTTCAAGGAGGAGATCATTTTGGATGTATATAGTTGCAATGGGCCGTTGGGCGTCTGGTGCGCGATTCGCTGGTTTTGACACTTGCAGCCACCAACTTCATTTTTTCGGCAGAACGTTTTATTTTGCTGTTTCTGAATGGTAATGCAGTTTATTCGCCGTTTGTTTAAGTAAAATAGTCATATTTTCAAGGAGCAGATGATTTTGGATGTATATAGTTGCAATGGGCCGGTAGGCGTCTTGTGCGTGATTCACCGGTTTTGACACTTGCAGCCACCAACTTCATTTTTTCGGCAGAACGTTTTATTTTGCTGTTTCTGAATGGTAATGCGGTTTATTCGCCGTTTGTTTAAGTAAAATAGTCATATTTTCAAGGAGCAGATGATTCTGGATGTATATATTTGCAATGGGCCGGTGGGCGTCTGGTGCGCAATTCACCGGTTTTGACACTTGCAGCCACCACCTTCATTTTTTCGGCAGAACGTTTTATTTTGCTGTTTCAGAATTGTAATGCAGTTTATTCGCCGTTTTTTAAGTAAAATAGTCATATTTTCAAGGAGCAGATGATTTTGAATGCATACAGTTGCAATGGGCCGGTGGGCGTCTCATGCGTGATTCACCGGTTTTGACATTTGTGGCCACTACCTTCATTTTTTCCGCAGAATGTTTCATTTTGCTCTTTCTGAATGGTAATGCAGTTTATTCCTCGTTTGTTTAAGTGAAATAGTCATATTTTCAAAGAGGAGATGCTTTTGGATGTATATAGTTGCAATGGGCCGGTGGGCGTCTGGTGCGCGATTCACCGGTTTTGACACTTGCAGCCACCACCTTCATTTTTTCGGCAGAACGTTTTATTTTGCTGTTTCTGAATGGTAATGCAGTTTATTCGCCGTTTGTTTAAGTAAAATAGTTATATTTTCAAGGAGCAGATGATTTTGGATCTATATAGTTGCAATGGGTCGGTGGGCGTCTGGTGTGTGATTCACCGGTTTTTTACATTTGTAGCCACTACCTTCATTTTTTCGGTAGAGTGGTGTTTTATTTTGCTGTTTCTGAATGGTAATGCAGTTTATTCGCCGTTTGTTTAAGTAAAATAGTCATATTTTCAAGGAGCAGATGATTTTGGATGTATATAGTTGCAATGGGGCCGGTAGGCGTCTTGTGCGTGATTCACCGGTTTTGACACTTGCAGCCACCAACTTCATTTTTTCGGCAGAACGTTTTATTTTGCTGTTTCTGAATGGTAATGCAGTTTATTCGCCGTTTGTTTAAGTAAAATAGTCATATTTTCAAGGAGCAGATGATTTTGGATATATATAGTTGCAATGGGCCGTTGGGCGTCTGGTGCGCGATTCGCCGGTTTTGACACTTATAGCCACTACCTTCATTTTTTCGGCAGAATGTTTTATTTTGCTGTTTCTTAATGGTAATGCAGTATATTCGCCGTTGTTTAAGTAAAATAGTAATATTTTCAAGGAGGAGATCATTTTGGATGTATACATTTGCAATGGGCCGTTGGGCGTCTGGTGCGCGATTCGCCGGTTTTGACACTTATAGCCACTACCTTCATTTTTCCATCAGAATGTTTTATTTTGCTGTTTCTGAATGGTAATGCAGTTTATTCGCCGTTCGTTTAAGTAAAATAGACATATTTTCAAGGAGCAGATGATTTAGGATGTATATATTTGCAATGGGCCGGAGGGCGTCTGGTGCGCGATTCACCGGTTTTGACACTTGCAGGCACCAACTTCATTTTTTCGGCAGAACGTTTTATTTTGCTGTTTCTGAATGGTAATGCAGTTTATTCGCCGTTTGTTTAAGTAAAATAGTCATATTTTCAAGGAGCAGATGATTTTGGATGTATATAGTTGCAATGGGCCGGTAGGCGTCTTGTGCGTGATTCACCGGATTTGACATTTGTCGTCACTACCTTCATTTTTTCGGCAGAATATTTTATTTTGCTCTTTCTGAATGGTAATGCAGTTTATTCGTCGTTTGTTTAAGTAAAATGGTCATATTTTCAAGGAGCAGATGATTTGGATGTATATAGTTGCAATGGGTTCGGTGGGCGTCTGGTGCGCGATTCACCGGTTTTTGACACTTGCAGCCACCAACTTCATTTTTTCGGCAGAAAGTTTTATTTTGCTGTTTCTGAATGGTAATGCAGTTTATTCGCCGTTTGTTTAAGTAAAATAGTCGTATTTTCAAGGAGCAGATGATTTTGGACGTATATAGTTGCAATGGGCCCCTAGGGCGTCTGGTGCGCGATTCGCCGGTTTTGACACTTGCAGCCACCACCTTCATTTTTTCGGCAGAACGTTCTATTTTGCTGTTTCTGAATGTAAATGCAGTTTATTCGCCGTTTGTTTAAGTAAAATAGTCATATTTTCAAGGAGCAGATGATTTTGGATGTATATAGTTGCAATGAGTCGGTGGGCGTCTGGTGTGTGATTCTCCGGTTTTTTACATTTGTAGCCACTACCTTCATTTTTTCGGTAGAATGTTTTATTTTGCTGTTTCTGAATGGTAATGCAGTTTATTCGCCGTTTGTTTAAGTAAAATAGTCATATTTTCAAGGAGCAGATGATTTTGGATGCATATAGTTGCAATGGGCCGGTGGGCGTCTCGTGCGTGATTCACCGGTTTTGACATTTGTGGCGACTACCTTCATTTTTTCCGCAGAATGTTTCATTTTGCTCTTTCTGAATGGTAATGCAGTTTATTCGCCGTTTGTTTAAGTAAAATAGTAATATTTTCAAGGAGGAGATCATTTTGGATGTATATAGTTGCAATGGGCCGTTGGGCGTCTGGTGCGCGATTCGCTGGTTTTGACACTTATAGCCACTACCTTCATTTTTCCGGCAGTATGTTTTATTTTGCTGTTTCTTAATGGTAATGCAGTTTATTCGCCGTTTGTTTAAGTAAAATAGACATATTTTCAAGGAGCAGATGATTTAGGATGTATATATTTGCAATGGGCCGGTGGGCGTCTGGTGCGCGATTCACCGGTTTTGACACTTGCAGCCACCACCTTCATTTTTTCGGCAGAACGTTTTATTTTGCTGTTTCTGAATGGTAATGCAGTTTATTCGCCGTTTGTTTAAGTAAAATAGTCATATTTTCAAGGAGCAGATGATTTTGTATGTATATAGTTGCACTGGGCCGGTGGACGTCTGAAGCGTGATTCACCGGTTTTGACATTTGTAGCCACTACCTTCATTTTTTCGGCAGAATGTTTCATTTTCCTCTTTCTGAATGGTAATGCAGTTTATTCGTCGTTTGTTAAAGTTAAATAGTCATATTTTCAAGGAGCAGATGATTTTGATGTATATAGTTGCAATGGGTCGGTGGGCGTCTGGTGTGTGATTCACCGGTTTTGACATTTGTAGCCACTACCTTCATTTTTTCGGTAGAATGTTTTATTTTTGCTGTTTCTGAATGGTAATGCAGTTTATTCGCCGTTTGTTTAAGTAAAATAGTCATATTTTCAAAGAGCAGATGATTTTGGATGCATATAGTTGCAATGGGCCGGTGGGCGTCTCGTGCGTGAATCACCGGTTTTGACATTTCTGGCCACTACCTTCATTTTTCGTGTTTCATTTTGCTCTTTCTGATTGGTAATGCTCTTTATTCCTCGTTTGTTTAAGTAAAATAGTCATATTTTCAAAGAGGAGATGATTTTGGATGTATATAGTTGCAATGGGCCGTTGGGCGTCTGGTGCGCGATTAGCCGGTTTTGACAATTATAGCCACTACCTTCATTTTTTCGGCAGAATGTTTTATTTTGCTGTTTCTTAATGGTAATGCAGTTTATTCGCCGTTTGTTTAAGTAACATAGACATATTTTCAAGGAGCAGATGATTTGGGATGTATATATTTGCAATGGGCCGGTGGGCGGCTGGTGCGCGATTCACCGGTTTTGACACTTGCAGCCACCACCTTCATTTTTTCGGCAGAACGTTTTATTTTGCTGTTTCTGAATGTAAATGCAGTTTATTCGCCGTTTGTTTAAGTAAAATAGTCATATTATCTAGGAGCAGATGATTTTGGATGTATATAGTTGCAATGGGCCGGTGGGCGTCTTGTGCGTGATGCACCGGTTTTGACACTTGAAGCCGCTACATTCATTTTTTCGGCAGGATGTTTTATTTTGCTGTTTCTTAATGGTAATGCAGTATATTCGCCGTTTGTTTAAGTAAAATAGTAATATTTTCAAGGAGGAGATGATTTTGGATGTATATAGTTGCACTGGGCCGGTGGACGTCTGATGCGTGATTCACCGGTTTTGACACTTGTAGCCACTACCTTCATTTTTTCGGCAGAATGTTTCATTTTCCTCTTTCTGAATGGTAATGCAGTTTATTCGTCGTTTGTTTAAGTTAAATAGTCATATTTTCAAGGAGCAGATGATTTTGATGTATATAGTTGCAATGGGTCGGTGGGCGTCTGGTGTGTGATTCACCGGTTTTGACATTTGTAGCCACTACCTTCATTTTTACGGTAGAATGTTTTATTTTGCTGTTTCTGAATGGTAATGCAGTTTATTCGCCGTTTGTTTAAGTAAAATAGTCATATTTTCAATGAGGAGATGATTTTGGATGTATATAGTTGCAATGGGCCGTTGGGCGGCTGGTGCGCGATACGCCGGTTTTGTATATATAAGTAGCCACTAACTTCATTCTTCCGGCAGAATGTTATATTTTGCTGTTTCTTAATAGTAATGCAGTTTATTTGTCGTTTGTTTAAGTAAAATGGTCATATTTTCAAGGAGCAGCTGATTTAGAATGTATATAGTTGCAATGGGTCGTTGGGCGTCTTGTGCGTGTTTCACCGGTTTTGACATTTGTCGCCACAACCTTTATTTTTTCGGCAGAATGTTTTATTTTGCTCTTTCTTGATGGTAGTGCAGTTTATTCCTCGTTTGTTTAAGTAAAATAGTCATATTTTCAAAGAGATGATTTTGGATGTATATAGTGGCAATGGGCTGTTGGGCGTCTGGTGCGCGATTCGCCGGTTTTGACACTTATAGCCACTACCTTCATTTTTCCGGCAGAATTTTTATTTTGCTGTTTTTTAAGGCTAATGCAGTTTATTCGCCGTTTGTTTAAGTAAAATAGACATATTTTCAAGGAGCAGATGATTTAGGATGTATATATTTGCAATGGGCCGGTGGGCGTCTGGTGCGCGATTCACCGGTTTTGACACTTGCAGCGACCACCTTCATTTTTTCGGCAGAACGTTTTATTTTGCTGTTTCTGAATGTAAATGCAGTTTTTTCGCCGTTTGTTTAAGTAAAATAGTCATATTTTCAAGGAGCAGATGATTTTGGATGTATATAGTTGCAATGGGTCGGTGGGCGTCTGGTGTGTGATTCACCGGTTTTTACATTTGTAGCCACAACCTTCATTTTTTCGGTAGAATGTTTTATTTTGCTGTTTCTGAATGGTAATGCAGTTTATTCGCCGTTTGTTTAAGTAAAATAGTAATATTTTCAAGGAGGAGATGATTTTGGATGTATATAGTTGCAATGGGCCGTTGGGCGTCTGGTGCGCGATTCGCCGGTTTTGTATATATAAGTAGCCACTCACTTCATTCTTCCGGCAGAATGTTATATTTTGCTGTTTCTTAATAGTAATGCAGTTTATTTGTCGTTTCTTTAAGTAAAATGGTCATATTTTCAAGGAGCAGCTGATTTAGAATGTATATAGTTGCAATGGGTCGGTGGGCGTCTTGTGCGTGATTCACCGGATTTGACATTTGTCGCCACAACCTTTATTTTTTCGGCAGAATTTTTTATTTTGCTCTTTCTTGATGGTAGTGCAGTTTATTCCTCGTTTGTTTAAGTAAAATAGTCATATTTTCAAAGAGATGATTTTGGATGTATATAGTGGCAATGGGCCGTTGGGCGTCTGGTGCGCGATCGCCGGTTCTGACAATTATAGCCACTACCTTCATTTTTTCGGCAGAATGTTTTATTTTGCTGTTTCTTAACGGTAATGCAGTATATTCGCCGTTCGTTTAAGTAAAATAGTAATATTTTCAAGGAGGAGATGATTTTGGATGTATATACTTGAATTGGGCCGTTGGGCGTCTGGTGCGCGATTCGCCGGTTTTGAAACTTATAGCCACTACCTTCATTTCTCCGGCAGAATGTTTTATCTTGCTGTTTCTGAATGGTAATTCAGTTTATTCGCCGTTTGTTTAAGTAAAATAGTCATATTTTCAAGAAGCAGATGACTTACGATGTATATAGTTGCAATGGGCCGGTTGGCGTCTAGTGCGCGATTCACCGGTTTTGCCACTTGCAGCCACCAACTTCATTTATTCGGCAGAACGTTTTATTTTGCTGTTTCTGAATGGTAATGCAGTTTATTCGCCGTTTGTTTAAGTAAAATAGTCATATTTTCAAGGAGTAGATGATTTTGGATGTATATAGTTGCAATGGGCCGGTGGGCGTCTGATGCGTGATTCACCGGTTTTGACATTTGTAGCCACAACCTACATTTTTTCGGCAGAATGTTTTATTTTGCTCTTTCTGAATGGTAATGCAGTTTATTCGTCGTTTGTTTAAGTAAAATAGTCATATTTTCAAGGAGCAGATGATTTTGGATGCATATAGTTGCAATGGGTCGGTGGGCGTCTAGTGTTTGATTCACCGGTTTTGACATTTGTAGCCACTACCTTCATTTTTTCGGTAGAATGTTTTATTTGTTGTTTCTGAATGGTAATGCAGTTTATTCGCCGTTTGTTTAAGTAAAATAGTCATATTTTCAAGGAGCAGATGATTTTGGATGCATATAGTTGCAATGGGCCGGTGGGCGTCTCGTGCGTGATTCACCGGTTTTGACATTTGTGGCCACTACCTTCATTTTTTCGGCAGAATGTTTCATTTTGCTGTTTCTGAATGGTAATGCAGTTTATTCCTCGTTTGTTTAAGTAAAATAGTCATATTTGCAAAGAGGAGATGATTTTGGATGTATATAGTTGCAATGGGCCGTTGGGCGTCTGGTGCGCGATTAGCCGGTTTTGACAACTATTACCACTACCTTCATTTTTTCGGCAGAATGTTTTAATTGCTGTTTCTTAATGGTAATGCAGTATATTCGCCGTTTGTTTAAGTAAAATAGTAATAGTTTCAAGGAGGAGATCATTTTGGATGCATATAGTTGCAATGTGCCGGTGGGCGTCTCCTGCGTGATTCACCGGTTTTGACATTTGTGGCCACTACCTTCATTTTTTCGGCAGAATGTTTTATTTTGCTGTTTCTTAATGGTAATGCAGTATATTCGCCGTTTGTTTAAGTAAAATAGTAATAGTTTCAAGGAGGAGATCATTTTGGATGTATATAGTTACAATGGGCCGTTGGGCGTCTGGTGCGCGATTCGCCGGTTTTGACACTTATAGCCACTACCTTCATTTTTCCGGCAGAATTTTTATTTTGCTGTTTTTTAAGGGGAATGCAGTTTATTCGCCGTTTGTTTAAGTAAAATAGACATATTGTCAAGGAGCAGATGATTTAGGATGTATATATTTGCAATGGGTTCGGTGGGCGTCTGGTGCGCGATTCACCGGTTTTGACACTTGCAGCCACCAACTTCATTTTTTCGGCAGAACGTTTTATTTTGCTGTTTCTGAATGGTAATGCAGTTTATTCGCCGTTTGTTTAAGTAAAATAGTCATATTTTCAAGGAGCAGATGATTTTGGATGTATATAGTTGCAATGGGCCGGTGGGCGTCTTGTGCGTGATTCACCGGTTTTGACATTTGTAGTCACTACCTTCATTTTTTCGGCAGAATATTTTATTTTGCTCTTTCTGAATGGTAATGCAGTTTATTCGTCGTTTGTTTAAGTAAAATGGTCATATTTTCAAGGAGCAGATGATTTGGATGTATATAGTTGCAATGGGTTCGGTGGGCGTCTGGTGCGCGATTCACCGGTTTTGACACTTGCAGCCACCAACTTCATTTTTTCGGCAGAACGTTTTATTTTGCTGTTTCTGAATGGTAATACAGTTTATTCGCCGTTTGTTTAAGTAAAATAGTCATATTTTCAAGGAGCAGATGATTTTGGATGTATATAGTTGCAATGGGCCGTTGGGCGTCTGGTGCGCGATTCGCCGGTTTTGACACTTGCAGCCACCACCTTCATTTTTTCGGTAGAACGTTTTATTTTGCTGTTTCTGAATGTAAATGCAGTTTATTCGCCGTTTGCTTAAGTAAAATTGTAATATTTTCAAGGAGCAGATGATTTTGGATGTATATAGTTGCAATGGGCCGATGGGCGTCTCGTGCGTGATTCACCGGTTTTGACATTTGTGGCCACTACCTTCATTTTTTCCGCAGAATGTTTCATTTTGCTCTTTCTGAATGGTAATGCAGTTTATTCCTCGTTTGTTTAAGTAAAATAGTCATATTTTCAAAGAGGAGATGATTTTGGATGTATATAGTTGCAATGGGCCGTTGGGCGTCTGGTGCGCGATTCGCCGGTTTTGACACTTATAGCCACTACCTTCATTTTTCCGGCAGAATGTTTTATTTTGCTGTTTCTTAATGGTAATGCAGTTTACTCGCCGTTTGTTTTAGTAAAATAGACATATTTTCAAGGAGCAGAGAATTTAGGATGTATATATTTGCAATGGGCCGGTGGGCGTCTGGTGCGCGATTCACCGGTTTTGACACTTGCAGCCACCACCTTCATTTCTTCGGCAGAACGTTTTATTTTGCTGTTTCTGAATGTAAATGCAGTTTATTCGCCATTTGTTTAAGTAAAATAATCATATTTTCAAGGAGCAGATGATTTTGGATAAATATATTTGCAATGGGCCGGTGGGCGTCTGGTGCGCGATTCACCGGTTTTGACACTTGCAGCCACCACCTTCATTTCTTCGGCAGAACGTTTTATTTTGCTGTTTCTGAATGTAAATGCAGTTTATTCGCCGTTTGTTTAAGTAAAATAGTCATATTTTCAAGAAGCAGATGATTTTGGATGTATATATTTGCAATGGGCCGGTGGGCGTCTGGTGCGCGATTCACCGGTTTTGACACTTGCAGCCACCAACTTCATTTTTTCGGCAGAACGTTTTATTTTGCTGTTTCTGAATGGTAATGCAGTTTATTCGCCGTTTGTTTAAGTAAAATAGTCATATTTTCAAGGAGCAGATGATTTTGGATGTATATAGTTGCAATGGGCCGGTAGGCGTCTTGTGCGTGATTCACCGGTTTTGACACTTGCAGCCACCAACTTCATTTTTTCGGCAGAACGTTTTATTTTGCTGTTTCTGAATGGTAATGCGGTTTATTCGCCGTTTGTTTAAGTAAAATAGTCATATTTTCAAGGAGCAGATGATTTTGGATGTATATAGTTGCAATGGGCCGTTGGGCGTCTAGTGCGCGATTCGCCGGTTTTGACACTTGCAGCCACCACCTTCATTTTTTCGGCAGATCGTTTTATTTTGCTGTTTCTGAATGTAAATGCAGTTTATTCGCCGTTTGTTTAAGTAAAATAGTTATATTTTCAAGGAGCAGATGATTTTGGATCTATATAGTTGCAATGGGTCGGTGGGCGTCTGGTGTGTGATTCACCGGTTTTTACATTTGTAGCCACTACCTTCATTTTTTCGGTAGAGTGTTTTATTTTGCTGTTTCTGAATGGTAATGCAGTTTATTCGCCGTTTGTCTAAGTAAAATAGTCATATTTTCAAGGAGCAGATGATTTTGGATGTATATAGTTGCAATGGGCCGGTAGGCGTCTTGTGCGTGATTCACCGGTTTTGACACTTGCAGCCACCAACTTCATTTTTTCGGCAGAACGTTTTATTTTGCTGTTTCTGAATGGTAATGCAGTTTATTCGCCGTTTGTTTAAGTAAAATAGTCATATTTTCAAGGAGCAGATGATTTTGGATGTATATAGTTGCAATGGGCCGTTGGGCGTCTGGTGCGCGATTCGCCGGTTTTGACACTTATAGCCACTACCTTCATTTTTTCGGCAGAATGTTTTATTTTGCTGTTTCTTAATGGTAATGCAGTATATTCGCCGTTTGTTTAAGTAAAATAGTAATATTTTCAAGGAGGAGATCATTTTGGATGTATATATTTGCAATGGGCCGTTGGGCGTCTGGTGCGCGATTCGCCGGTTTTGACACTTATAGCCACTACCTTCATTTTTCCATCAGAATGTTTTATTTTGCTGTTTCTGAATGGTAATGCAGTTTATTCGCCGTTCGTTTAAGTAAAATAGACATATTTTCAAGGAGCAGATGATTTAGGATGTATATATTTGCAATGGGCCGGAGGGCGTCTGGTGCGCGATTCACCGGTTTTGACACTTGCAGGCACCAACTTCATTTTTTCGGCAGAACGTTTTATTTTGCTGTTTCTGAATGGTAATGCAGTTTATTCGCCGTTTGTTTAAGTAAAATAGTCATATTTTCAAGGAGCAGATGATTTTGGATGTATATAGTTGCAATGGGCCGGTAGGCGTCTTGTGCGTGATTCACCGGTTTTGACATTTGTCGTCACTACCTTCATTTTTTCGGCAGAATATTTTATTTTGCTCTTTCTGAATGGTAATGCAGTTTATTCGTCGTTTGTTTAAGTAAAATGGTCATATTTTCAAGGAGCAGATGATTTGGATGTATATAGTTGCAATGGGTTCGGTGGGCGTCTGGTGCGCGATTCACCGGTTTTGACACTTGCAGCCACCAACTTCATTTTTTCGGCAGAAAGTTTTATTTTGCTGTTTCTGAATGGTAATGCAGTTTATTCGCCGTTTGTTTAAGTAAAATAGTCGTATTTTCAAGGAGCAGATGATTTTGGACGTATATAGTTGCAATGGGCCCTAGGGCGTCTGGTGCGCGATTCGCCGGTTTTGACACTTGCAGCCACCACCTTCATTTTTTCGGCAGAACGTTCTATTTTGCTGTTTCTGAATGTAAATGCAGTTTATTCGCCGTTTGTTTAAGTAAAATAGTCATATTTTCAAGGAGCAGATGATTTTGGATGTATATAGTTGCAATGAGTCGGTGGGCGTCTGGTGTGTGATTCTCCGGTTTTTACATTTGTAGCCACTACCTTCATTTTTTCGGTAGAATGTTTTATTTTGCTGTTTCTGAATGGTAATGCAGTTTATTCGCCGTTTGTTTAAGTAAAATAGTCATATTTTCAAGGAGCAGATGATTTTGGATGCATATAGTTGCAATGGGCCGGTGGGCGTCTCGTGCGTGATTCACCGGTTTTGACATTTGTGGCGACTACCTTCATTTTTTCCGCAGAATGTTTCATTTTGCTCTTTCTGAATGGTAATGCAGTTTATTCGCCGTTTGTTTAAGTAAAATAGTAATATTTTCAAGGAGGAGATCATTTTGGATGTATATAGTTGCAATGGGCCGTTGGGCGTCTGGTGCGCGATTCGCCGGTTTTGACACTTATAGCCACTACCTTCATTTTTCCGGCAGTATGTTTTATTTTGCTGTTTCTCAATGGTAATGCAGTTTATTCGCCGTTTGTTTAAGTAAAATAGACATATTTTCAAGGAGCAGATGATTTAGGATGTATATATTTGCAATGGGCCGGTGGGCGTCTGGTGCGCGATTCACCGGTTTTGACACTTGCAGCCACCACCTTCATTTTTTCGGCAGAACGTTTTATTTTGCTGTTTCTGAATGGTAATGCAGTTTATTCGCCGTTTGTTTAAGTAAAATAGTCATATTTTCAAGGAGCAGATGATTTTGGATGTATATAGTTGCACTGGGCCGGTGGACGTCTGAAGCGTGATTCACCGGTTTTGACATTTGTAGCCACTACCTTCATTTTTTCGGCAGAATGTTTCATTTTCCTCTTTCTGAATGGTAATGCAGTTTATTCGTCGTTTGTTAAAGTTAAATAGTCATATTTTCAAGGAGCAGATGATTTTGATGTATATAGTTGCAATGGGTCGGTGGGCGTCTGGTGTGTGATTCACCGGTTTTGACATTTGTAGCCACTACCTTCATTTTTTCGGTAGAATGTTTTATTTTGCTGTTTCTGAATGGTAATGCAGTTTATTCGCCGTTTGTTTAAGTAAAATAGTCATAATTTCAAAGAGCAGATGATTTTGGATGCATATAGTTGCAATGGGCCGGTGGGCGTCTCGTGCGTGAATCACCGGTTTTGACATTTCTGGCCACTACCTTCATTTTTTCGGTAGAATGTTTCATTTTGCTCTTTCTGATTGGTAATGCTCTTTATTCCTCGTTTGTTTAAGTAAAATAGTCATATTTTCAAAGAGGAGATGATTTTGGATGTATATAGTTGCAATGGGCCGTTGGGCGTCTGGTGCGCGATTAGCCGGTTTTGACAATTATAGCCACTACCTTCATTTTTTCGGCAGAATGTTTTATTTTGCTGTTTCTTAATGGTAATGCAGTTTATTCGCCGTTTGTTTAAGTAACATAGACATATTTTCAAGGAGCAGATGATTTGGGATGTATATATTTGCAATGGGCCGGTGGGCGTCTGGTGCGCGATTCACCGGTTTTGACACTTGCAGCCACCACCTTCATTTTTTCGGCAGAACGTTTTATTTTGCTGTTTCTGAATGTAAATGCAGTTTATTCGCCGTTTGTTTAAGTAAAATAGTCATATTTTCTAGGAGCAGATGATTTTGGATGTATATAGTTGCAATGGGCCGGTGGGCGTCTTGTGCGTGATGCACCGGTTTTGACACTTGCAGCCGCTACATTCATTTTTTCGGCAGGATGTTTTATTTTGCTGTTTCTGAATGGTAATGCAGTTTATTCGCCGTTTGTTTAAGTAAAATAGTCATATTTTCAAGGAGTAGATGATTTTGGATGTATATAGTTGCAATGGGCCGGTGGGCGTCTGATGCGTGATTCACCGGTTTTGACATTTGTAGCCACAACCTACATTTTTTCGGCAGAATGTTTTATTTTGCTCTTTCTGAATGGTAATGCAGTTTATTCGTCGTTTGTTTAAGTAAAATAGTCATATTTTCAAGGAGCAGATGATTTTGGATGCATATAGTTGCAATGGGTCGGTGGGCGTCTAGTGTTTGATTCACCGGTTTTGACATTTGTAGCCACTACCTTCATTTTTTCGGTAGAATGTTTTATTTGTTGTTTCTGAATGGTAATGCAGTTTATTCGCCGTTTGTTTAAGTAAAATAGTCATATTTTCAAGGAGCAGATGATTTTGGATGCATATAGTTGCAATGGGCCGGTGGGCGTCTCGTGCGTGATTCACCGGTTTTGACATTTGTGGCCACTACCTTCATTTTTTCGGCAGAATGTTTCATTTTGCTGTTTCTGAATGGTAATGCAGTTTATTCCTCGTTTGTTTAAGTAAAATAGTCATATTTTCAAAGAGGAGATGATTTTGGATGTATATAGTTGCAATGGGCCGTTGGGCGTCTGGTGCGCGATTAGCCGGTTTTGACAACTATTATCACTACCTTTATTTTTTCGGCAGAATGTTTTAATTGCTGTTTCTTAATGGTAATGCAGTATATTCGCCGTTTGTTTAAGTAAAATAGTAATAGTTTCAAGGAGGAGATCATTTTGGATGCATATAGTTGCAATGGGCCGGTGGGCGTCTCCTGCGTGATTCACCGGTTTTGACATTTGTGGCCACTACCTTCATTTTTTCGGCAGAATGTTTTATTTTGCTGTTTCTTAATGGTAATGCAGTATATTCGCCGTTTGTTTAAGTAAAATAGTAATAGTTTCAAGGAGGAGATCATTTTGGATGTATATAGTTACAATGGGCCGTTGGGCGTCTGGTGCGCGATTCGCCGGTTTTGACACTTATAGCCACTACCTTCATTTTTCCGGCAGAATTTTTATTTTGCTGTTTTTTAAGGGGAATGCAGTTTATTCGCCGTTTGTTTAAGTAAAATAGACATATTGTCAAGGAGCAGATGATTTAGGATGTATATATTTGCAATGGGTTCGGTGGGCGTCTGGTGCGCGATTCACCGGTTTTGACACTTGCAGCGACCACCTTCATTTTTTCGGCAGAACGTTTTATTTTGCTGTTTTTGAATGTAAATGCAGTTTTTTCGCCGTTTGTTTAAGTAAAATAGTCATATTTTCAAGGAGCAGATGATTTTGGATGTATATAGTTGCAATGGTTCGGTGGGCGTCTGGTGTGTGATTCACCGGTTTTTACATTTGTAGCCACAACCTTCATTTTTTCGGTAGAATGTTTTATTTTGCTGTTTCTGAATGGTAATGCAGTTTATTCGCCGTTTGTTGAAGTAAAATAGTCATATATTCAAGGAGCAGATGATTTAGGATGTAAATTTTTCAAAGGGCCGGTGGGCGTCTGGTGCGCGATTCACCGGTTTTGACACTTGCAGCCACCAACTTCATTTTTTCGGCAGAACGTTTTATTTTGCTGTTTCTGAATGGTAATGCAGTTTATTCGCCGTTTGTTTAAGTAAAATAGTCATATTTTCAAGGAGCAGATGATTTTGGATGTATATAGTTGCAATGGGCCGGTGAGCGTCTTGTGCGTGATTCACCGGTTTTGACATTTGTAGTCACTACCTTCATTTTTTCGGCAGAATATTTTATTTTGCTCTTTCTGAATGGTAATGCAGTTTATTCGTCGTTTGTTTAAGTAAAATGGTCATATTTTCAAGGAGCAGATGATTTGGATGTATATAGTTGCAATGGGTTCGGTGGGCGTCTGGTGCGCGATTCACCGGTTTTGACACTTGCAGCCACCAACTTCATTTTTTCGGCAGAACCTTTTATTTTGCTGTTTCTGAATGGTAATACAGTTTATTCGCCGTTTGTTTAAGTAAAATAGTCATATTTTCAAGGAGCAGATGATTTTGGATGTATATAGTTGCAATGGGCCGTTGGGCGTCTGGTGCGCGATTCGCCGGTTTTGACACTTGCAGCCACCACCTTCATTTTTTCGGTAGAACGTTTTATTTTGCTGTTTCTGAATGTAAATGCAGTTTATTCGCCGTTTGCTTAAGTAAAATTGTAATATTTTCAAGGAGCAGATGATTTTGGATGTATATAGTTGCAATGGGTCGGTGGGCGTCTGGTGTGTGATTCACCGGTTTTTACATTTGTAGCCACAACCTTCATTTTTTCGGTAGAATGTTTTATTTTGCTGTTTCTGAATGGTAATGCAGTTTATTCGTCGTTTGTTTAAGTAAAATAGTCATATTTTTAAGGAGCAGATGATTTTGGATGCATATAGTTGTAATGGGCCGATGGGCGTCTCGTGCGTGATTCACCGGTTTTGACATTTGTGGCCACTACCTTCATTTTTTCCGCAGAATGTTTCATTTTGCTCTTTCTGAATGGTAATGCAGTTTATTCCTCGTTTGTTTAAGTAAAATAGTCATATTTTCAAAGAGGAGATGATTTTGGATGTATATAGTTGCAATGGGCCGTTGGGCGTCTGGTGCGCGATTAGCCGGTTTTGACAATTATAGCCACTACCTTCATTTTTTCGGCAGAATGTTTTATTTTGCTGTTTCTTAATGGTAATGCAGTATATTCGCCGTTTGTTTAAGTAAAATAGTAATATTTTCAAGGAGGAGATCATTTTGGATGTATATAGTTGCAATGGGCCGTTGGGCGTCTGGTGCGCGATTCGCCGGTTTTGACACTTATAGCCACTACCTTCATTTTTCCGGCAGAATGTTTTATTTTGCTGTTTCTTAATGGTAATGCAGTTTACTCGCCGTTTGTTTTAGTAAAATAGACATATTTTCAAGGAGCAGAGAATTTAGGATGTATATATTTGCAATGGGCCGGTGGGCGTCTGGTGCGCGATTCACCGGTTTTGACACTTGCAGCCACCACCTTCATTTCTTCGGCAGAACGTTTTATTTTGCTGTTTCTGAATGTAAATGCAGTTTATTCGCCATTTGTTTAAGTAAAATAGTCATATTTTCAAGGAGCAGATGATTTTGGATAAATATATTTGCAATGGGCCGGTGGGCGTCTGGTGCGCGATTCACCGGTTTTGACACTTGCAGCCACCACCTTCATTTCTTCGGCAGAACGTTTTATTTTGCTGTTTCTGAATGTAAATGCAGTTTATTCGCCGTTTGTTTAAGTAAAATAGTCATATTTTCAAGAAGCAGATGATTTTGGATGTATATATTTGCAATGGGCCGGTGGGCGTCTGGTGCGCGATTCACCGGTTTTGACACTTGCAGCCACCAACTTCATTTTTTCGGCAGAACGTTTTATTTTGCTGTTTCTGAATGGTAATGCAGTTTATTCGCCGTTTGTTTAAGTAAAATAGTCATATTTTCAAGGAGCAGATGATTTTGGATGTATATAGTTGCAATGGGCCGGTAGGCGTCTTGTGCGTGATTCACCGGTTTTGACACTTGCAGCCACCAACTTCATTTTTTCGGCAGAACGTTTTATTTTGCTGTTTCTGAATGGTAATGCGGTTTATTCGCCGTTTGTTTAAGTAAAATAGTCATATTTTCAAGGAGCAGATGATTTTGGATGTATATAGTTGCAATGGGCCGTTGGGCGTCTAGTGTGCGATTCGCCGGTTTTGACACTTGCAGCCACCACCTTCATTTTTTCGGCAGATCGTTTTATTTTGCTGTTTCTGAATGTAAATGCAGTTTATTCGCCGTTTGTTTAAGTAAAATAGTTATATTTTCAAGGAGCAGATGATTTTGGATCTATATAGTTGCAATGGGTCGGTGGGCGTCTGGTGTGTGATTCACCGGTTTTTACATTTGTAGCCACTACCTTCATTTTTTCGGTAGAGTGTTTTAGTTTGCTGTTTCTGAATGGTAATGCAGTTTATTCGCCGTTTGTTTAAGTAAAATAGTCATATTTTCAAGGAGCAGATGATTTTGGATGCATATAGTTGCAATGGGCCGGTGGGCGTCTCGTGCGTGATTCACCGGTTTTGACATTTGTGGCGACTACCTTCATTTTTTCCGCAGAATGTTTCATTTTGCTCTTTCTGAATGGTAATGCAGTTTATTCGCCGTTTGTTTAAGTAAAATAGTAATATTTTCAAGGAGGAGATCATTTTGGATGTATATAGTTGCAATGGGCCGTTGGGCGTCTGGTGCGCGATTCGCCGGTTTTGACACTTATAGCCACTACCTTCATTTTTCCGGCAGTATGTTTTATTTTGCTGTTTCTTAATGGTAATGCAGTTTATTCGCCGTTTGTTTAAGTAAAATAGACATATTTTCAAGGAGCAGATGATTTAGGATGTATATATTTGCAATGGGCCGGTGGGCGTCTGGTGCGCGATTCACCGGTTTTGACACTTGCAGCCACCACCTTCATTTTTTCGGCAGAACGTTTTATTTTGCTGTTTCTGAATGGTAATACAGTTTATTCGCCGTTTGTTTAAGTAAAATAGTCATATTTTCAAGGAGCAGATGATTTTGGATGTATATAGTTGCACTGGGCCGGTGGACGTCTGAAGCGTGATTCACCGGTTTTGACATTTGTAGCCACTACCTTCATTTTTTCGGCAGAATGTTTCATTTTCCTCTTTCTGAATGGTAATGCAGTTTATTCGTCGTTTGTTAAAGTTAAATAGTCATATTTTCAAGGAGCAGATGATTTTGATGTATATAGTTGCAATGGGTCGGTGGGCGTCTGGTGTGTGATTCACCGGTTTTGACATTTGTAGCCACTACCTTCATTTTTTCGGTAGAATGTTTTATTTTGCTGTTTCTGAATGGTAATGCAGTTTATTCGCCGTTTGTTTAAGTAAAATAGTCATATTTTCAAAGAGCAGATGATTTTGGATGCATATAGTTGCAATGGGCCGGTGGGCGTCTCGTGCGTGAATCACCGGTTTTGACATTTGTGGCCACTACCTTCATTTTTTCGGTAGAATGTTTCATTTTGCTCTTTCTGATTGGTAATGCTCTTTATTCCTCGTTTGTTTAAGTAAAATAGTCATATTTTCAAAGAGGAGATGATTTTGGATGTATATAGTTGCAATGGGCCGTTGGGCGTCTGGTGCGCGATTAGCCGGTTTTGACAATTATAGCCACTACCTTCATTTTTTCGGCAGAATGTTTTATTTTGCTGTTTCTTAATGGTAATGCAGTTTATTCGCCGTTTGTTTAAGTAACATAGACATATTTTCAAGGAGCAGATGATTTGGGATGTATATATTTGCAATGGGCCGGTGGGCGTCTGGTGCGCGATTCACCGGTTTTGACACTTGCAGCCACCACCTTCATTTTTTCGGCAGAACGTTTTATTTTGCTGTTTCTGAATGTAAATGCAGTTTATTCGCCGTTTGTTTAAGTAAAATAGTCATATTTTCTAGGAGCAGATGATTTTGGATGTATATAGTTGCAATGGGCCGGTGGGCGTCTTGTGCGTGATGCACCGGTTTTGACACTTGCAGCCGCTACATTCATTTTTTCGGCAGGATGTTTTATTTTGCTGTTTCTTAATGGTAATGCAGTATATTCGCCGTTTGTTTAAGTAAAATAGTAATATTTTCAAGGAGGAAATGATTTTGGATGTATATAGTTGCACTGGGCCGGTGGACGTCTGATGCGTGATTCACCGGTTTTGACACTTGTAGCCACTACCTTCATTTTTTCGGCAGAATGTTTCATTTTCCTCTTTCTGAATGGTAATGCAGTTTATTCGTCGTTTGTTTAAGTTAAATAGTCATATTTTCAAGGAGCAGATGATTTTGATGTATATAGTTGCAATGGGTCGGTGGGCGTCTGGTGTGTGATTCACCGGTTTTGACATTTGTAGCCACTACCTTCATTTTTACGGTAGAATGTTTTATTTTGCTGTTTCTGAATGGTAATGCAGTTTATTCGCCGTTTGTTTAAGTAAAATAGTCATATTTTCAATGAGGAGATGATTTTGGATGTATATAGTTGCAATGGGCCGTTGGGCGGCTGGTGCGCGATACGCCGGTTTTGTATATATAAGTAGCCACTAACTTCATTCTTCCGGCAGAATGTTATATTTTGCTGTTTCTTAATAGTAATGCAGTTTATTTGTCGTTTGTTTAAGTAAAATGGTCATATTTTCAAGGAGCAGCTGATTTAGAATGTATATAGTTGCAATGGGTCGTTGGGCGTCTTGTGCGTGTTTCACCGGTTTTGACATTTGTCGCCACAACCTTTATTTTTTCGGCAGAATGTTTTATTTTGCTCTTTCTTGATGGTAGTGCAGTTTATTCCTCGTTTGTTTAAGTAAAATAGTCATATTTTCAAAGAGATGATTTTGGATGTATATAGTGGCAATGGGCTGTTGGGCGTCTGGTGCGCGATTCGCCGGTTTTGACACTTATAGCCACTACCTTCATTTATCCGGCAGAATGTTTTATCTTGCTGTTTCTGAATGGTAATGCAGTTTATTCGCCGTTTGTTTAAGTAAAATAGTAATAGTTTCAAGGAGGAGATCATTTTGGATGTATATAGTTGCAATGGGCCGTTGGGCGTCTGGTGCGCGATTCGCCGGTTTTGACACTTATAGCCACTACCTTCATTTTTCCGGCAGAATTTTTATTTTGCTGTTTTTTAAGGCTAATGCAGTTTATTCGCCGTTTGTTTAAGTAAAATAGACATATTTTCAAGGAGCAGATGATTTAGGATGTATATATTTGCAATGGGCCGGTGGGCGTCTGGTGCGCGATTCACCGGTTTTGACACTTGCAGCGACCACCTTCATTTTTTCGGCAGAACGTTTTATTTTGCTGTTTCTGAATGTAAATGCAGTTTTTTCGCCGTTTGTTTAAGTAAAATAGTCATATTTTCAAGGAGCAGATGATTTTGGATGTATATAGTTGCAATGGGTCGGTGGGCGTCTGGTGTGTGATTCACCGGTTTTTACATTTGTAGCCACAACCTTCATTTTTTCGGTAGAATGTTTTATTTTGCTGTTTCTGAATGGTAATGCAGTTTATTCGCCGTTTGTTGAAGTAAAATAGTAATATTTTCAAGGAGGAGATGATTTTGGATGTATATAGTTGCAATGGGCCGTTGGGCGTCTGGTGCGCGATTCGCCGGTTTTGTATATATAAGTAGCCACTCACTTCATTCTTCCGGCAGAATGTTATATTTTGCTGTTTCTTAATAGTAATGCAGTTTATTTGTCGTTTGTTTAAGTAAAATGGTCATATTTTCAAGGAGCAGCTGATTTAGAATGTATATAGTTGCAATGGGTCGGTGGGCGTCTTGTGCGTGATTCACCGGTTTTGACATTTGTCGCCACAACCTTTATTTTTTCGGCAGAATTTTTTATTTTGCTCTTTCTTGATGGTAGTGCAGTTTATTCCTCGTTTGTTTAAGTAAAATAGTCATATTTTCAAAGAGATGATTTTGGATGTATATAGTGGCAATGGGCCGTTGGGCGTCTGGTGCGCGATCGCCGGTTTTGACAATTATAGCCACTACCTTCATTTTTTCGGCAGAATGTTTTATTTTGCTGTTTCTTAACGGTAATGCAGTATATTCGCCGTTCGTTTAAGTAAAATAGTAATATTTTCAAGGAGGAGATGATTTTGGATGTATATACTTGAATTGGGCCGTTGGGCGTCTGGTGCGCGATTCGCCGGTTTTGACACTTATAGCCACTACCTTCATTTCTCCGGCAGAATGTTTTATCTTGCTGTTTCTGAATGGTAATGCAGTTTATTCGCCGTTTGTTTAAGTAAAATAGTCATATTTTCAAGAAGCAGATGACTTACGATGTATATAGTTGCAATGGGCCGGTGGGCGTCTAGTGCGCGATTCACCGGTTTTGCCACTTGCAGCCACCAACTTCATTTATTCGGCAGAACGTTTTATTTTGCTGTTTCTGAATGGTAATGCAGTTTATTCGCCGTTTGTTTAAGTAAAATAGTCATATTTTCAAGGAGTAGATGATTTTGGATGTATATAGTTGCAATGGGCCGGTGGGCGTCTGATGCGTGATTCACCGGTTTTGACATTTGTAGCCACTACCTACATTTTTTCGGCAGAATGTTTTATTTTGCTCTTTCTGAATGGTAATGCAGTTTATTCGTCGTTTGTTTAAGTAAAATAGTCATATTTTCAAGGAGGAGATGATTTTGGATGCATATAGTTGCAATGGGTCGGTGGGCGACTAGTGTTTGATTCACCGGTTTTGACATTTGTAGCCACTACCTTCATTTTTTCGGTAGAATGTTTTATTTGTTGTTTCTGAATGGTAATGCAGTTTATTCGCCGTTTGTTTAAGTAAAATAGTCATATTTTCAAGGAGCAGATGATTTTGGATGCATATAGTTGCAATGGGCCGGTGGGCGTCTCGTGCGTGATTCACCGGTTTTGACATTTGTGGCCACTACCTTCATTTTTTCGGCAGAATGTTTCATTTTGCTCTTTCTGAATGGTAATGCAGTTTATTCCTCGTTTGTTTAAGTAAAATAGTAATAGTTTCAAGGAGGAGATCATTTTGGATGTATATAGTTACAATGGGCCGGTGGGCGTCTGGTGCGCGATTAGCCGGTTTTGACAACTATTACCACTACCTTCATTTTTTCGGCAGAATGTTTTAATTGCTGTTTCTTAATGGTAATGCAGTATATTCGCCGTTTGTTTAAGTAAAATAGTAATAGTTTCAAGGAGGAGATCATTTTGGATGCATATAGTTGCAATGGGCCGGTGGGCGTCTCCTGCGTGATTCACCGGTTTTGACATTTGTGGCCACTACCTTCATTTTTTCGGCAGAATGTTTTATTTTGCTGTTTCTTAATGGTAATGCAGTATATTCGCCGTTTGTTTAAGTAAAATAGTAATAGTTTCAAGGAGGAGATCATTTTGGATGTATATAGTTACAATGGGCCGTTGGGCGTCTGGTGCGCGATTCGCCGGTTTTGACACTTATAGCCACTACCTTCATTTTTCCGGCAGAATTTTTATTTTGCTGTTTTTTAAGGGGAATGCAGTTTATTCGCCGTTTGTTTAAGTAAAATAGACATATTGTCAAGGATCAGATGATTTTGGATGTATATAGTTGCAATGGGCCGGTGGGCGTCTTGTGCGTGATTCACCGGTTTTGACATTTGTAGTCACTACCTTCATTTTTTCGGCAGAATATTTTATTTTGCTCTTTCTGAATGGTAATGCAGTTTATTCGTCGTTTGTTTAAGTAAAATGGTCATATTTTCAAGGAGCAGATGATTTGGATGTATATAGTTGCAATGGGTTCGGTGGGCGTCTGGTGCGCGATTCACCGGTTTTGACACTTGCAGCCACCAACTTCATTTTTTCGGCAGAACGTTTTATTTTGCTGTTTCTGAATGGTAATACAGTTTATTCGCCGTTCGTTTAAGTAAAATAGTCATATTTTCAAGGAGCAGATGATTTTGGATGTATATAGTTGCAATGGGCCGTTGGGCGTCTGGTGCGCGATTCGCCGGTTTTGACACTTGCAGCCACCACCTTCATTTTTTCGGTAGAACGTTTTATTTTGCTGTTTCTGAATGTAAATGCAGTTTATTCGCCGTTTGCTTAAGTAAAATTGTAATATTTTCAAGGAGCAGATGATTTTGGATGTATATAGTTGCAATGGGTCGGTGGGCGTCTGGTGTGTGATTCACCGGTTTTTACATTTGTAGCCACAACCTTCATTTTTTCGGTAGAATGTTTTATTTTGCTGTTTCTGAATGGTAATGCAGTTTATTCGTCGTTTGTTTAAGTAAAATAGTCATATTTTTAAGGAGCAGATGATTTTGGATGCATATAGTTGTAATGGGCCGATGGGCGTCTCGTGCGTGATTCACCGGTTTTGACATTTGTGGCCACTACCTTCATTTTTTCCGCAGAATGTTTCATTTTGCTCTTTCTGAATGGTAATGCAGTTTATTCCTCGTTTGTTTAAGTAAAATAGTCATATTTTCAAAGAGGAGATGATTTTGGATGTATATAGTTGCAATGGGCCGTTGGGCGTCTGGTGCGCGATTAGCCGGTTTTGACAATTATAGCCACTACCTTCATTTTTTCGGCAGAATGTTTTATTTTGCTGTTTCTTAATGGTAATGCAGTATATTCGCCGTTTGCTTAAGTAAAATAGTAATATTTTCAAGGAGGAGATCATTTTGGATGTATATAGTTGCAATGGGCCGTTGGGCGTCTGGTGCGCGATTCGCCGGTTTTGACACTTATAGCTACTACCTTCATTTTTCCGGCAGTATGTTTTATTTTGCTGTTTCTTAATGGTAATGCAGTTTATTCGCCGTTTGTTTAAGTAAAATAGACATATTTTCAAGGAGCAGATAATTTAGGATGTATATAGTTGCAATGGGCCGGTGGGCGTCTGGTGCGCGATTCACCGGTTTTGACATTTGTAGCCACTACCTTCATTTTTTCGGCAGAATGTTTTATTTTGCTCTTTCTGAATGGTAATGCAGTTTATTCGTCGTTTGTTTAAGTAAAATAGTTATATTTTCAAGGAGCAGATGATTTTGGATGTATATAGTTGCAATGGGACGGTGGGCGTCTGGTGTGTGATTCACAGGTTTTGACATTTGTAGCCACTACCTTCATTTTTTCGGTAGAATGTTTTATTTTGCTGTTTCTGAATGGTAATGCACTTTATTCTTCGTTTGTTTAAGTGAAATAGTCATATTTTCAAAGAGGAGATGCTTTTGGATGTATATAGTTGCAATGGGCCGGTGGGCGTCTGGTGCGCGATTCACCGGTTTTGACACTTGCAGCCACCACCTTCATTTTTTCGGCAGAATGTTTTATTTTGCTGTTTCTTAATGGTAATGCAGTATATTCGCCATTTGTTTAAGTAAAATAGTAATATTTTCAAGGAGGAGATCATTTTGGATGTATATAGTTGCAATGGGCCGTTGGGCATCTGGTGCGCGATTCGCCGGTTTTGACACTTATAGCCACTACCTTCATTTTTCCGGCAGAATGTTTTATTTTGCTGTTTCTTAATGGTAATGCAGTTTATTCGCCGTTTGTTTAAGTAAAATAGACATATTTTCAAGGAGCAGATGATTTAGGATGTATATATTTGCAATGGGCCGGTGGGCGTCTGGTGCGCGATACACCGGTTTTGACACTTGCAGCCACCACCTTCATTTCTTCGGCAGAACGTTTTATTTTGCTGTTTCTGAATGGTAATGCAGTTTATTCGCCGTTTGTTTAAGTAAAATAGTCATATTTTCAAGGAGCAGATGATTTTGGATGTATATAGTTGCACTGGGCCGGTGGGCGTCTGATGCGTGATTCACCGGTTTTGACATTTGTAGCCACTACCTTCATTTTTTCGGCAGAATGTTTCATTTTGCTGTTTCTTAATGGTAATGCAGTATATTCGCCGTTTGTTTAAGTAAAATAGTAATATTTTCAAGGAGGAGATCATTTTGGATGTATATAGTTGCAATGGGCCGTTGGGCGTCTGGTGCGCGATTCGCCGGTTTTGACACTTATAGCCACTACCTTCATTTTTCCGACAGGAATTTTTATTTTGCTGTTTCTTAATGGTAATGCAGTTTATTCGCCGTTTGTTTAAGTAAAATAGTCATATTTTCAAGGAGCAGATGATTTAGGATGTAAATTTTTCAAAGGGCCGGTGGGCGTCTGGTGCGCGATTCACCGGTTTCGACACTTGCAGCCACCAACTTCATTTTTTCGGCAGAACGTTTTATTTTGCTGTTTCTGAATGGTAATGCAGTTGATTCGCCGTTTGTTTAAGTAAAATAGTCATATTTTCAAGGAGCAGATGATTTTGGATATATATAGTTGCAATGGGCCGGTAGGCGTCTTGTGCGTGATTCACCGGTTTTGACATTTGTAGTCACTACCTTCATTTTTTCGGCAGATTATTTTATTTTGCTCTTTCTGAATGGTAATGCAGTTTATTCGTCGTTTGTTTAAGTAAAATGGTCATATTTTCAAGGAGCAGATGATTTGGATGTATATAGTTGCAATGGGTTCGGTGGGCGTCTGGTGCGCGATTCACCGGTTTTGACACTTGCAGCCACCAACTTCATTTTTTCGGCAGAACGTTTTATTTTGCTGTTTCTGAATGGTAATGCAGTTTATTCGCCGTTTGTTTAAGTAAAATAGTCATAATTTCAAGGAGCAGATGATTTTGGATGTATATAGTTGCAATGGGCCGTTGGGCGTCTGGTGCGCGATTCGCCGGTTTTGACACTTGCAGCCACCACCTTCATTTTTTCGGCAGAATGTTTTATTTTGCTGTTTCTTAATGGTAATGCAGTATATTCGCCATTTGTTTAAGTAAAATAGTAATATTTTCAAGGAGGAGATCATTTTGGATGTATATAGTTGCAATGGGCCGTTGGGCATCTGGTGCGCGATTCGCCGGTTTTGACACTTATAGCCACTACCTTCATTTTTTCGGCAGAATGTTTTTTTCTGAATGGTAATGCAGTTTATTCGCCGTTTGTTTAAGTAAAATAGACATATTTTCAAAGAGCAGATGATTTAGGTTGTATATATTTGCAATGGGCCGGTGGGCGTCTGGTGCGCGATTCACCGGTTTTGACACTTGCAGCCACCACCTTCATTTTTTCGGCAGAACGTTTTATTCTGATGTTTCTGAATGGTAATGCAGTTTATTCGCCGTTTGTTTAAGTAAAATAGTCATATTTTCAAGGAGCAGATGATTTTGATGTATATAGTTGCAATGGGTCGGTGGGCGTCTGGTGTGTGATTCACCGGTTTTGACATTTGTAGCCACTACCTTCATTTTTTCGGTAGAATGTGTTATTTTGCTGTTTCTGAATGGTAATGCAGTTTATTCGCCGTTTGTTTGAGTAAAATAGTCATATTTTCAAGGAGCAGATGATTTTGGAAGCATATAGTTGCAATGGGCCGGTGGGCGTCTGGTGCGCGATTAGCCGGTTTTGACAATTATAGCCACTACCTTCATTTTTTCAGCAGAATGTTTTATTTTGCTGTTTCTTAATGGTAATGCAGTATATTCGCCGTTTGTTTAAGTAAAATAGTAATATTTTCAAGGAAGGGGAGATCATTTTGGATGTATATAGTTGCAATGGGCCGTTGGGCATCTGGTGCGCGATTCGCCGGTTTTGACACTTATAGCCACTACCTTCATTTTTCCGGCAGAATGTTTTATTTTGCTGTTTCTTAATGGTAATGCAGTTTATTCGCCGTTTGTTTAAGTAAAATAGACATATTTTCAAGGAGCAGATGATTTAGGATGTATATATTTGCAATGGGCCGGTGGGCGTCTGGTGCGCGATACACCGGTTTTGACACTTGCAGCCACCACCTTCATTTCTTCGGCAGAACGTTTTATTTTGCTGTTTCTGAATGGTAATGCAGTTTATTCGCCGTTTGTTTAAGTAAAATAGTCATATTTTCAAGGAGCAGATGATTTTGGATGTATATAGTTGCACTGGGCCGGTGGGCGTCTGATGCGTGATTCACCGGTTTTGACATTTGTAGCCACTACCTTCATTTTTTCGGCAGAATGTTTCATTTTGCTGTTTCTTAATGGTAATGCAGTATATTCGCCGTTTGTTTAAGTAAAATAGTAATATTTTCAAGGAGGAGATCATTTTGGATGTATATAGTTGCAATGGGCCGTTGGGCGTCTGGTGCGCGATTCGCCGGTTTTGACACTTATAGCCACTACCTTCATTTTTCCGGCAGGAATTTTTATTTTGCTGTTTCTTAATGGTAATGCAGTTTATTCGCCGTTTGTTTAAGTAAAATAGTCATATTTTCAAGGAGCAGATGATTTTGGATATATATAGTTGCAATGGGCCGGTAGGCGTCTTGTGCGTGATTCACCGGTTTTGACATTTGTAGTCACTACCTTCATTTTTTCGGCAGATCGTTTTATTTTGCTGTTTCTGAATGGTAATGCAGTTTATTCGCCGTTTGTTTAAGTAAAATAGTCATAATTTCAAGGAGCAGTTGATTTTGGATGTATATAGTTGCAATGGGCCGTTGGGCGTCTGGTGCGCGATTCGCCGGTTTTGACACTTCCAGCCACCACCTTCATTTTTTCGGCAGAACGTTTTATTTTGCTGTTTCTAAATGTAATTGCAGTTTATTCGCCTTTTTTTAAAGTAAAATAGTGATATTTTCATGGAGCAGATGATTTTGGATGTATATAGTTGCAATGGGCCGTTGGGCGTCTGGTGCGCGATTAGCCGGTTTTGACAATTATAGCCACTACCTTCATTTTTTCGGCAGAATGTTTTATTTTGCTGTTTCCTAATGGTAATGCAGTATATTCGCCGTTTGTTTAAGTAAAATAGTAATATTTTTAAGGAGGAGATCATTTTGGATGTATATAGTAGCAATGGGCCGTTGGGCGTCTGATGCGCGATTCGTCGGTTTTGACACTTATAGCCACTACCTTCATTTTTCCGGCAGTATGTTTTATTTTGCTGTTTCCTAATGTAATGCAGCTTATTCGACGTTTGTTTAAGTAAAATAGACATATTTTCAAGGAGCAGATGATTTAGGATGTATATATTTGCAATGGGCCGGTGGCCGTCTGGTGCGCGATTCTCCGGTTTTGACACTTGCAGCCACCACCTTCATTTTTTCGGCAGGCGGTTTTATTTTGCTGTTTCTGAATGGTAATGCAGTTTATTCGCCGTTTGTTTAAGTAAAATAGTGATATTTTCAAGGAGCAGATGATTTTGGATGTATATAGTTGCACAGGGCCGGTGGACGTCTGATGCGTGATTCACCGGTTTTTGACATTTGTAGCCACTACCTTCATTTTTTCGGCAGAATGTTTCATTTTGCTCTTTCTGAATGGTAATGCAGTTTATTCGTCGTTTGTTTAAGTTAAATAGTCATATTTTCAAGGAGCAAATGATTTTGATGTATATAGTTGCAATGGGTCGGTGGGCGTCTGGTGTGTGATTCACCGGTTTTGACATTTGTAGTCACTACCTTCATTTTTTCGGTAGAATGTTTTATTTTGCTGTTTCTGAATGGTAATGCAGTTTATTCGCCGTTTGTTTAAGTAAAATAGTCATATTTTCAAGGAGCAGATGATTTTGGATGCATATAGTTGCAATGGGCCGGTGGGCGTCTTGTGCGTGAATCACCGGTTTTGACATTTCTGGCCACTACCTTCATTTTTTCGGTAGAATGTTTCATTTTGCTCTTTCTGATTGGTAATGCCCTTTATTCCTCGTTTGTTTAAGTAAAATAGTCATATTTTCAAAGAGGAGATGATTTTGGATGTATATAGTTGCAATGGGCCGTTGGGCGTCTGGTGCGCGATTAGCCGGTTTTGACAATTATAGCCACTACCTTCATTTTTTCGGCAGAATGTTTTATTTTGCTGTTTCCTAATGGTAATGCAGTATATTCGCCGTTTGTTTAAGTAAAATAGTAATATTTTTAAGGAGGAGATCATTTTGGATGTATATAGTAGCAATGGGCCGTTGGGCGTCTGATGCGCGATTCGCCGGTTTTGACACTTATAGCCACTACCTTCATTTTTCCGGCAGTATGTTTTATTTTGCTGTTTCTTAATGTAATGCAGTTTATTCGACGTTTTTTAAGTAAAATAGACATATTTTCAAGGAGCAGATGATTTAGGATGTATATATTTGCAATGGGCCGGTGGCCGTCTGGTGCGCGATTCTCCGGTTTTGACACTTGCAGCCACCACCTTCATTTTTTCGGCAGAACGTTTTATTTTGCTGTTTCTGAATGGTAATGCAGTTTATTCGCCGTTTGTTTAAGTAAAATAGTCATATTTTCAAGGAGCAGATGATTTTGGATGTATATAGTTGCACTGGGCCGGTGGACGTCTGATGCGGTTTTGACATTTGTAGCCACTACCTTCATTTTTTCGGCAGAATGTTTCATTTTGCTCTTTCTGAATGGTAATGCAGTTTATTCGTCGTTTGTTTAAGTTAAATAGTCATATTTTCAAGGAGCAGATGATTTTGATGTATATAGTTGCAATGGGTCGGTGGGCGTCTGGTGTGTGATTCACCGGTTTTGACATTTGTAGTCACTACCTTCATTTTTTCGGTAGAATGTTTTTATTTTGCTGTTTCTTAATGGTAATGCAGTTTATTGGCCGTTTGTTAAAGTAAAATAGTAATATTTTCAAGGAGGAGATCATTTTGGATCTATATAGTTGCAATGGGCCGTTGGGCGTCTGGTGCGCGATGCGCCGGTTTTGACACTTATAGCCACTACCTCCATTTTTCCGGCAGAATGTTTTATTTTGCTGTTTCTTAATGGTAATGCAGTTTATTCGCCGTTTGTTTAAGTAAAATAGACATATTTTCAAGGAGCAGATGTTTTAGGATGTATATATTTGCAATGGGCCGGTGGGCGTCT
>JAOYRU010001741.1:0-28863 GCA_026315105.1 Locusta migratoria | reverse complement strand
AAAACCGGTGATTCGTGCACCATACGCCCACCGGCCCATTGCAACTATATACATCCACAATCATCTCCCCCTTGAAAATATGACTATTCTACTTAAACAAACGGCGAATATACTGCATTACCATTAAGAAACAGCAAAATAAAACATTCTGCCGAGAAAATGAAGGTAGTGGCTATAAGTATCAAAACCGCTGAATCGTGGTTTAATAGGCACCCAGCGGCCCATTGCAACTGTATACATCCAAAATCTTCTCCTCCTTGAAAATATGACTATTTTACTTAAATAAACGGCGAATATACTGCACTATCATTAAGAAACAGCAAAATAAAACATTCTGCCGAGAAAATGAAGGTAGTGGCTGTCGGTGTCAAAACCGGTAATTCGTGCACCAGACGCCCACCGGCCCATTGCAACTATATACATCCAAAATCATCTCCTCCTTGAAAATATGACTATTTTACTTAAACAAACGGCGAATATACTGCATTACCATTAAGAAACAGGAAAATAAAACATTCAGCCGAGAAAATGAAGGTAGTGGCTATAAGTGTCAATACCGCTGAATCGTGATTACCAGGCGTTCCAGCGGCCCATTGCAACTATATATATCCACAATCATATCCTCCATGAAAATATGACTATTTTACTTAAACAAACGGCGAATATACTGCATAACCATTAGGAACATCATAATAAAACATTCTGCCGAGAAAATGAAGGTAGTGGCTATCGGTGTCAAAACCGGTGATACGTGCACCAGACGCCCACCGGCCGATTGCAACTATATACATCCAAAATCATCTCCTCCTTGAAAATATCACAACTTTACATAAACAAACGGCGAATATGCCACACTACCATTAAGAAACAGCAAAATAAACATTCTGCCGAGATAATGAAGGTAGTGACTATAAGTGTCAAAACCGCTGAATCGTGGTTACCAGGCGCCTTGCGGCCCATTGCAACTACATACATCCACAATCATCTCCTCCTTGAAAATATGACTGTTTTACTTAAACAAACGGCGAATATACTGCATTACCATTAAGAAACAGCAAAATAAAACATTCTGCCGAGTAAATGAAGGTAGTGGCTATCGGTGTCAAAACCGGTGATTCGTGCACCATACGCCCACCGGCCCCATTGCAACTATATACATCCAAAATCATCTCCTCCTTGCAAATATGACTATTTTACTGAAACAAACGGCGAATATACTGCAATACCATTACGAAACAGCAAAATAAAACATTCTGCCGAGAAAATGAAAGGTAGTGGCTATAAGTTTCAAAACCGCTGAATCGTGGGTACCAGGCGCCCAGCGGCCCGTTGCAACTGTATACATCGAAAATCATCTCCTCCTTGAAAATATGACTGTTTTACTTAAACAAACGGCGAATATACATCATTACCATTAAGAAACAGCAAAATAAAACATTCTGCCGAGAAAATGAAGGTAGTGGCTATAAGTGTCAAGAACGCTGAATCGTGGTTACCAGGCGCCCAGCGGCCCATTGCAACTGTATACATCCAAAATCATCTCCTCCTTGAAAATATGACTATTTTACTTAAACAAACGGCGAATATACTGCGTTACCATTCAGAAACAGCAAAATAAAACATTCTGCCGAGAAAATGAAGGTAGTGGCTATCGGTGTCAAAACCGGTGATTCGTGCACCAGACGCCCACCGGCCCATTGCAACTATATACATCCAAACCATCTCCTCCTTGAAAGTATTACTGTTTTACTTAAACAAACGGCGAATATACTGCATTACCATTAAGAAACAGCAAAATAAAACATTCTGCCGAGAAAATGAAGGTAGTGCCTATAAGTGTCAAAACCTCTGAATCGTGGTTACCATTGCAACTACATACATCCACAATCATCTCCTCCTTGAAAATATGACTGTTTTAGTTAAACAAACGGCGAATATACTGCATTACCATTAAGAATCAGCAAAATAAAACATTCTACCGAGAAAATGAAGGTAGTGGCTATAAGTGTCTAAACCGCTGAATCGTGGTTACCAGGCGCACAGCGGCCCATTGCAACTATATACATCCACAATCATCTCCTCCTTGAAAATATGACTGTTTTACTTAAACAAACGGCGAATATACTGCATTACCATTAAGAAACAGCAAAATAAAACATTCTGCCGAGAAAATGAAGGTAGTGGCTATCGGTGTCAAAACCAGACGCCCACCTGCCCATTGCAACTATATACATCCAAAATCATCTCCTCCTTGAAAATATGACTATTTTACTTAAACAAACGGCGAATATACTGCGTTACCATTCAGAAACAGCAAAATAAAACATTCTGCCGAGAAAATGAAGGTAGTGGCTATCGGTGTCAAAACCGGTGATTCGTGCACCATACGCCCACCGGCCCATTGCAACTATATACATCCAAAATCATCTCCTCCTTGAAAATATGACCATTTTACTTAAACAAACGGCGAATATACTGCATTACCATTAAGAAACAGCAAAATAAAACAATCTGCCGAGAAAATGAAGGTAGTGGCTATAAGTGTCAAAACCGCTGAATCGTGGTTACCAGGCGCCCTGCGGCCCATTGCAACTATATACATCCACAATCATCTCCTCCTTGAAAATATGACTGTTTTACTTAAACAAACGGCGAATATACTGCATTACCATTCAGAAACAGCAAAGTAAAACATTCTGCCAAGAAAATGAAGGTAGTGGCTATAAGTGTCAAGACCGCTGAATTGTGGTTACCAGGCGCCCAGCGGCCCATTGCAACTGTATACATCCAAAATCTACTCCTCCTTGAAAATATGACTATTTTACTTAAACAAACGGCGAATATACTGCACTACCATTAAGAAACAGCAAAATAAAACATTCTGCCGAGAAAATGAAGGTAGTGGCTATAAGTGTCAAAACCGCTGAATCGTGGTTACCAGGCGCCCAGCGGCCCATTGCAACTATATATATCCACAATCATCTCCTCCTTGAAAATATGACTATTTTACTTAAACAGACGGCGAATATACTGCATTACCATTAAGAAACAGCAAAATAAAACATTCTGCCGAGTAAATGAAGGTAGTGGCTATCGGTGTCAAAACCGGTGATTCGTGCACCATACGCCCACCGGCCCATTGCAACTATATACATCCAAAATCATCTCCTCCTTGCAAATATGACTATTTTACTGAAACAAACGGCGAATATACTGCAATACCATTAAGAAACAGCAAAATAAAACATTCTGCCGAGAAAATGAAGGTAGTGGCTATAAGTTTCAAAACCGCTGAATCGTGGGTACCAGGCGCCCAGCGGCCCGTTGCAACTGTATACATCGAAAATCATCTCCTCCTTGAAAATATGACTGTTTTACTTAAACAAACGGCGAATATACATCATTACCATTAAGAAACAGCAAAATAAAACATTCTGCCGAGAAAATGAAGGTAGTGGCTATAAGTGTCAAGAACGCTGAATCGTGGTTACCAGGCGCCCAGCGGCCCATTGCAACTGTATACATCCAAAATCATCTCCTCCTTGAAAATATGACTATTTTACTTAAACAATCGGCGAATATACTGCATTACCATTAAGAAACAGCAAAATAAAACATTCTGCCGAGTAAATGAAGGTAGTGGCTATCGGTGTCAAAACCGGTGATTCGTGCACCATACGCCCACCGGCCCATTGCAACTATATACATCCAAAATCATCTCCTCCTTGCAAATATGACTATTTTACTGAAACAAACGGCGAATATACTGCAATACCATTAAGAAACAGCAAAATAAAACATTCTGCCGAGAAAATGAAGGTAGTGGCTATAAGTTTCAAAACCGCTGAATCGTGGGTACCAGGCGCCCAGCGGCCCGTTGCAACTGTATACATCGAAAATCATCTCCTCCTTGAAAATATGACTGTTTTACTTAAACAAACGGCGAATATACATCATTACCATTAAGAAACAGCAAAATAAAACATTCTGCCGAGAAAATGAAGGTAGTGGCTATAAGTGTCAAGAACGCTGAATCGTGGTTACCAGGCGCCCAGCGGCCCATTGCAACTGTATACATCCAAAATCATCTCCTCCTTGAAAATATGACTATTTTACTTAAACAATCGGCGAATATACTGCATTACCATTAAGAAACAGCAAAATAAAACATTCTGCCGAGAAAATGAAGGTAGTGGCTATCGGTGTCAAAACCGTTGATTCGTGCACCAGACGCCCACCGGCCCATTGCAACTATATATATCCAAAATCATCTCCTTGAAAATATGACTATTTTACATAAACAAACGGCGAATATACTGCACTACCATTAAGAAACAGCAAAATAAAACATTCTGCCGAGAAAATGAAGGTAGTGGCTATAAGTGTCAAAACCGCTGAATCGTGGTTACCAGGCGCCCAGCGGCCCATTGCAAATATATATATACACAATCATCTCCTCCTTGAAAATATGACTATTTTACTTAAACAGACGGCGAATATACTGCATTACCATTAAGAAACAGCAAAATAAAACATTCTGCCGAGACAATGAAGGTAGTGGCTATCGGTGTCAAAACCGGTGATTCGTGCACCAGACGCCCACCGGCCCATTGCAACTATATACATCCAAAATCATCTCCTCCTTGAAAATATGACTGTTTTACTTAAACAAACGGCGAATATACTGCATTACCATTACGAAACAGCAAAATAAAACATTCTGCCGAGAAAATGAAGGTAGTGGCTATAAGTGTCAAAACCGCTGAATCGTGGTTACCAGGCGCCCAGGGCCCATTGCAACTATATATATCCACAATCATCTCCTCCTTGAAAATATGACTATTTTACTTAAACAAACGGCGAATATACTGCATTACCATTAAGAAACAGCAAAATAAAACATTCTGCCGAGTAAATGAAGGTAGTGGCTATCGGGTGTCAAAACCGGTGATTCGTGCACCATACGCCCACCGGCCCATTGCAACTATATACATCCACAATCATCTCCCCCTTGAAAATATGACTATTCTACTTAAACAAACGGCGAATATACTGCATTACCATTAAGAAACAGCAAAATAAAACATTCTGCCGAGAAAATGAAGGTAGTGGCTATAAGTATCAAAACCGCTGAATCGTGGTTAATAGGCACCCAGCGGCCCATTGCAACTGTATACATCCAAAATCTTCTCCTCCTTGAAAATATGACTATTTTACTTAAATAAACGGCGAATATACTGCACTATCATTAAGAAACAGCAAAATAAAACATTCTGCCGAGAAAATGAAGGTAGTGGCTGTCGGTGTCAAAACCGGTAATTCGTGCACCAGACGCCCACCGGCCCATTGCAACTATATACATCCAAAATCATCTCCTCCTTGAAAATATGACTATTTTACTTAAACAAACGGCGAATATACTGCATTACCATTAAGAAACAGGAAAATAAAACATTCAGCCGAGAAAATGAAGGTAGTGGCTATAAGTGTCAATACCGCTGAATCGTGATTACCAGGCGTCCAGCGGCCCATTGCAACTATATATATCCACAATCATATCCTCCATGAAAATATGACTATTTTACTTAAACAAACGGCGAATATACTGCATAACCATTAGGAACATCATAATAAAACATTCTGCCGAGAAAATGAAGGTAGTGGCTATCGGTGTCAAAACCGGTGATACGTGCACCAGACGCCCACCGGCCGATTGCAACTATATACATCCAAAATCATCTCCTCCTTGAAAATATCACAACTTTACATAAACAAACGGCGAATATGCCACACTACCATTAAGAAACAGCAAAATAAAACATTCTGCCGAGATAATGAAGGTAGTGACTATAAGTGTCAAAACCGCTGAATCGTGGTTACCAGGCGCCTTGCGGCCCATTGCAACTACATACATCCACAATCATCTCCTCCTTGAAAATATGACTGTTTTACTTAAACAAACGGCGAATATACTGCATTACCATTAAGAAACAGCAAAATAAAACATTCTGCCGAGTAAATGAAGGTAGTGGCTATCGGTGTCAAAACCGGTGATTCGTGCACCATACGCCCACCGGCCCATTGCAACTATATACATCCAAAATCATCTCCTCCTTGCAAATATGACTATTTTACTGAAACAAACGGCGAATATACTGCAATACCATTAAGAAACAGCAAAATAAAACATTCTGCCGAGAAAATGAAGGTAGTGGCTATAAGTTTCAAAACCGCTGAATCGTGGGTACCAGGCGCCCAGCGGCCCGTTGCAACTGTATACATCGAAAATCATCTCCTCCTTGAAAATATGACTGTTTTACTTAAACAAACGGCGAATATACATCATTACCATTAAGAAACAGCAAAATAAAACATTCTGCCGAGAAAATGAAGGTAGTGGCTATAAGTGTCAAGAACGCTGAATCGTGGTTACCAGGCGCCCAGCGGCCCATTGCAACTGTATACATCCAAAATCATCTCCTCCTTGAAAATATGACTATTTTACTTAAACAATCGGCGAATATACTGCATTACCATTAAGAAACAGCAAAATAAAACATTCTGCCGAGAAAATGAAGGTAGTGGCTATCGGTGTCAAAACCGTTGATTCGTGCACCAGACGCCCACCGGCCCATTGCAACTATATATATCCAAAATCATCTCCTTGAAAATATGACTATTTTACATAAACAAACGGCGAATATACTGCACTACCATTAAGAAACAGCAAAATAAAACATTCTGCCGAGAAAATGAAGGTAGTGGCTATAAGTGTCAAAACCGCTGAATCGTGGTTACCAGGCGCCCAGCGGCCCATTGCAAATATATATATACACAATCATCTCCTCCTTGAAAATATGACTATTTTACTTAAACAGACGGCGAATATACTGCATTACCATTAAGAAACAGCAAAATAAAACATTCTGCCGAGACAATGAAGGTAGTGGCTATCGGTGTCAAAACCGGTGATTCGTGCACCAGACGCCCACCGGCCCATTGCAACTATATACATCCAAAATCATCTCCTCCTTGAAAATATGACTGTTTTACTTAAAAAAAAGGCGAATATACTGCATTACCATTACGAAACAGCAAAATAAAACATTCTGCCGAGAAAATGAAGGTAGTGGCTATAAGTGTCAAAACCGCTGAATCGTGGTTACCAGGCGCCCAGCGGCCCATTGCAACTATATATATCCACAATCATCTCCTCCTTGAAAATATGACTATTTTACTTAAACAAACGGCGAATATACTGCATTACCATTAAGAAACAGCAAAATAAAACATTCTGCCGAGTAAATGAAGGTAGTGGCTATCGGTGTCAAAACCGGTGATTCGTGCACCATACGCCCACCGGCCCATTGCAACTATATACATCCACAATCATCTCCCCCTTGAAAATATGACTATTCTACTTAAACAAACGGCGAATATACTGCATTACCATTAAGAAACAGCAAAATAAAACATTCTGCCGAGAAAATGAAGGTAGTGGCTATAAGTATCAAAACCGCTGAATCGTGGTTAATAGGCACCCAGCGGCCCATTGCAACTGTATACATCCAAAATCTTCTCCTCCTTGAAAATATGACTATTTTACTTAAATAAACGGCGAATATACTGCACTATCATTAAGAAACAGCAAAATAAAACATTCTGCCGAGAAAATGAAGGTAGTGGCTGTCGGTGTCAAAACCGGTAATTCGTGCACCAGACGCCCACCGGCCCATTGCAACTATATACATCCAAAATCATCTCCTCCTTGAAAATATGACTATTTTACTTAAACAAACGGCGAATATACTGCATTACCATTAAGAAACAGGAAAATAAAACATTCAGCCGAGAAAATGAAGGTAGTGGCTATAAGTGTCAATACCGCTGAATCGTGATTACCAGGCGTCCAGCGGCCCATTGCAACTATATATATCCACAATCATATCCTCCATGAAAATATGACTATTTTACTTAAACAAACGGCGAATATACTGCATAACCATTAGGAACATCATAATAAAACATTCTGCCGAGAAAATGAAGGTAGTGGCTATCGGTGTCAAAACCGGTGATACGTGCACCAGACGCCCACCGGCCGATTGCAACTATATACATCCAAAATCATCTCCTCCTTGAAAATATCACAACTTTACATAAACAAACGGCGAATATACCACACTACCATTAAGAAACAGCAAAATAAAACATTCTGCCGAGATAATGAAGGTAGTGACTATAAGTGTCAAAACCGCTGAATCGTGGTTACCAGGCGCCTTGCGGCCCATTGCAACTACATACATCCACAATCATCTCCTCCTTGAAAATATGACTGTTTTACTTAAACAAACGGCGAATATACTGCATTACCATTAAGAAACAGCAAAATAAAACATTCTGCCGAGAAAATGAAGGTAGTGGCTATAAGTGTCTAAACCGCTGAATCGTGGTTACCAGGCGCCCAGCGGCCCATTGCAACTATATACATCCACAATCATCTCCTCCTTGAAAATATGACTGTTTTACTTAAACAAACGGCGAATATACTGCATTACCATTAAGAAAAAGCAAAATAAAACATTCTGCCGAGAAAATGAAGATAGTGGCTATCGGTGTCAAAACCAGACGCCCACCTGCCCATTGCAACTATATACATCCAAAATCATCTCCTCCTTGAAAATATGACTATTTTACATAAACAAACGGCGAATATACTGCATTACCATTAAGAAACAGCAAAATAAAACATTCTGCCGAGAAAATGAAGGTAGTGGCTATAAGTGTCAAAACCGGTGATTCGTGCACCATACGCCCACCGGCCCATTGCAAATTCATACATCCAAAATCATCTCCTCCTTGAAAATATGACTGTTTTACTTAAACAAACGGCGAATATACTGCATTACCATTAAGAAACAGCAAAGTAAAACATTCTGCCAAGAAAATGTAGGTGGTGGCTATAAGTGTCAAGACCGCTGAATTGTGGTTACCAGGCGCCCAGCGGCCCATTGCAACTGTATACATCCAAAATCATCTCCTCCTTGAAAATATGACTATTTTACTTAAACAAACGGCGAATATACAGCACTACCATTAAGAAAAAGCAAAATAAAACATTCTGAAGAGAAAATGAAGGTAGTGGCTATCGGTGTCAAAACCGTTGTTTCGTGCACCAGACGCCCACCGGCCCATCGCAACTATATACATCCAAAATCATCTTCTTGAAAATATGACTATTTTACTTAAACAAACGGCGAATATACTGCATTACCATTAAGAAACAGCAAAATAAAACATTCTGCCGAGAAAATGAAGGTAGTGGCTATAAGTGTCAAAACCGCTGAATCGTGGTTACCAGGCGCCCAGCGGCTCATTGCAACTATATATATCCACAATCATCTCCTCCTTGAAAATATGACTGTTTTACTTAAACAAACGGCGAATATACTGCATTACCATTAAGAAACAGAAAAATAAAACATTCTGCCGAGTAAATGAAGGTAGTGGCTATCGGTGTCAAAACCGGTGATTCGTGCACCATACGCACACCGCCCATTGCAACTATATACATCCAAAATCATCTCCTCCTTGCAAATATGACTATTTTACTGAAACAAACGGCGAATATACTGCAATACCATTAAGAAACAGCAAAATAAAACATTCTGCCGAGAAAAATGAAGGTAGTGGCTATAAATGTCAAAACCGCTGAATCGTGGTTACCAGGCGCCCAGCGGCCCATTGCAACTGTATACATCCACAATCATCTCCTCCTTGAAAATATGACTGTTTTACTTAAACAAACGGCGAATATACTGCATTACCATTAAGAAACAGCAAAATAAAACATTCTGCCGAGAAAATGAAGGTAGTGGCTATAATTGTCAAGACCGCTGAATCGTGGTTACCAGGCGCCCAGCGGCCCATTGCAACTGTATACATCCAAAATCTACTCCTCCTTGAAAGTATGACTATTTTACTTAAACAAACGGCGAATATACTGCACTACCATTAAGAAACAGCAAAATAAAACATTCTGCCGAGAAAATGAAGGTTTTGGCTATCGGTGGCAAAACCGGTGATTCGTGCACCAGACGCCCACCGGCCCATTGCAACTATATGCATCCAAAATCATCTCCTTGAAAATATGACTATTTCACTTAAACCAACTGCGAATATACTGCATTACCATTAAGAAACAGCAAAATAAAACATTCTGCCGAGAAAATGAAGGTAGTGGCTATAAGTTTCAAAACCGCTGATTCGTGCACCAGACGCCCACCGGACCATTGCAACTATATACATCCAAAATCATCTCCTCCTTGAAAATATGACTGTTTTACTTAAACAAACGGCGAATATACTGCATTACCATTACGAAACAGCAAAATAAAACATTCTGCCGAGAAAATGAAGGTAGTGGCTATAAGTGTCAAAACCGCTGAATCGTGGTTACCAGGCGCCCAGCGGCCCATTGCAACTATATATATCCACAATCATCTCCTCCTTGAAAATATGACTATTTTACTTAAACAGACGGCGAATATACTGCATTACCATTAAGAAACAGCAAAATAAAACATTCTGCCGAGTAAATGAAGGTAGTGGCTATCGGTGTCAAAACCGGTGATTCGTGCACCATACGCCCACCGGCCCATTGCAACTATATACATCCACAATCATCTCCCCCTTGAAAATATGTCTATTCTACTTAAACAAACGGCGAATATACTGCATTACCATTAAGAAACAGCTAAATAAATCATTCTGCCGAGAAAATGAAGGTAGTGGCTATAAGTATCAAAACCGCTGAATCGTGGTTAATAGGCGCCCAGCGGCCCATTGCAACTGTATACATCCAAAATCATCTCCTCCTTGAAAATATGACTATTTTACTTAAATAAACGGCGAATATACTGCACTACCATTAATAAACAGCAAAATAAAACATTCTGCCGAGAAAATGAAGGTAGTGGCTATCGGTGTCAAAACCGGTGATTCGTGCACCATACGCCCACCGGCCCATTGCAACTATATACATCCACAATCATCTCCCCCTTGAAAATATGACTATTTTACTTAAACAAACGGCGAATATACTGCATTACCATTAAGAAACAGCTAAATAAATCATTCTGCCGAGAAAATGAAGGTAGTGGCTATAAGTATCAAAAACGCTGAATCGTGGTTAATAGGCGCCCAGCGGCCCATTGCAACTGTATACATCCAAAATCATCTCCTCCTTGAAAATATGACTATTTTACTTAAATAAACGGCGAATATACTGCACTACCATTAAGAAACAGCAAAATAAAACATTCTGCCGAGAAAATGAAGGTAGTGGCTGTCGGTGTCAAAACCGGTAATTCGTGCACCAGACGCCCACCGGCCCATTGCAACTATATACATCCAAAATCATCTAGTCCTTGAAAATATGACTATTTTACTTAAGCAAACGGCGAATATACTGCATTACCATTAAGAAACAGGAAAATAAAACATTTAGCCGAGAAAATGAAGGTAGTGGCTATAAGTGTCAATACCGCTGAATCGTGGTTACCAGGCGTCCAGCGGCCCATTGCAACTATATATATCCACAATCATATCCTCCATGAAAATATGACTATTTTACTTAAACAAACGGCGAATATACTGCATAACCATTAGGAACATCATAATAAAACATTCTGCCGAGAAAATGAAGGTAGTGGCTATCGGTGCCAAAACCGGTGATACGTGCACCAGACGCCCACCGGCCGATTGCAACTATATACATCCAAAATCATCTCCTCCTTGAAAATATCACAACTTTACATAAACAAACAGCGAATATACTACACTACCATTAAGAAACAGCAAAATAAAACATTCTGCCGAGAAAATGAAGGTAGTGACTATAAGTGTCAAAACCGCTGAATCGTGGTTACCAGGCGCCTTGCGGCCCATTGCAACTACATACATCCACAATCATCTCCTCCTTGAAAATATGACTGTTTTACTTAAACAAACGGCGAATATACTGCATTACCATTAAGAAACAGCAAAATAAAACATTCTGCCGAGAAAATGAAGGTAGTGGCTATAAGTGTCAAAACCGGTGATTCGTGCACCGGCCCATTGCAACTTCATACATCCAAAATCATCTCCTCCTTAAAAATATGACTATTTTACTTAAAGAAACGGCGAATATACTGCATTACCATTCAGAAAAAGAAAAATAAAACATTCTGCCGAGAAAATAAAGGTAGTGGCTATCGGTGTCAAAACCGGTGATTCGTGCACCATACGCCCACCGGCCCATTGCAACTATATACATCCAAAATCATCTCCTCCTTGAAAATATGACTATTTTACTTAAACGGCGAATATACTGCATTACCATTAAGAAACAGCAAAATAAAACATTCTGCCGAGAAAATGAAGGTAGTGGCTATAAGTGTCAAAACCGCTGAATAGTGGTTACCAGGCGCCCAGCGGCCCATTGCAACTATATATATCCACAATCATCTCCTCCTTGAAAATATGACTGTTTTACTTAAACAAACGGCGAATATACTGCATTACCATTAAGAAACAGCAAAATAAAACATTCTACCGAGAAAATGAAGGTAGTGGCTATAAGTGTCAAGACCGCTGAATCATGGTTACCAGGCGCCCAGCGGCCCATTGCAACTGTATACATCCAAAATCATCTCCGCCTTGAAAATATGACTATTTTACTTAAACAAACGGCGAATATACTGCACTACCATTAAGAAACAGCGAAATAAAACATTCTGCCGAGAAAATGAAGGTAGTGGCTATCGGTGTCAAAACCGGTGATTCGTTCACCAGACGCCCACCGGCCCATTGCAACTATATACATCCAAAATCATCTCCTCCTTAAAACTATGACTATTTTACTTAAACAAACGGCGAATATACTGCATTACCATTAAGAAACAGCAAAATAAAACATTCTGCCGAGACAATGAAGGTAGTGGCTATCGGTGTCAAAACCGGTGATTCGTGCACCAGACGCCCACCGGCCCATTGCAACTATATACATCCAAAATCATCTCCTCCTTCAAAATATGACTGTTTTACTTAAACAAACGGCGAATATACTGCATTACCATTAAGAAACAGCAAAATAAAACATTCTGAAGAGAAAATGAAGGTAGTGGCTATAAGTGTCAAATCCGCTGAATAGTGGTTACCAGGCGCCCAGCGGCCCATTGCAACTATATATATCCACAATCATCTCCTCCTTGAAAATATGACTATTTTACTTAAACAAACGGCGAATATACTGCATTACCATTAAGAAACAGCAAAATAAAACATTCTGCCGAGTAAATGAAGGTAGTGGCTATCGGTGTCAAAACCGGTGATTCGTGCACCATACGCCCACCGGCCCATTGCAACTATATACATCCAAAATCATCTCCTCCTTGAAAATATGACTATTTTACTTAAACAAACGGCGAATATACTGCATTACCATTAAGAAACAGCAAAATAAAACATTCTGCCGAGAAAATAAAGGTAGTGGCTATAAGTGTCAAAACCGCTGAATTGTGGTTACCAGGCGCCAAGCGGCCCATTGCAACTGTATACATCCACAATCATCTCCTCCTTGAAAATATGACTGTTTTACTTAAACAAACGGCGAATATACTGCATTACCATTAAGAAACAGCAAAATAACACATTCTGCCGAGAAAATGAAGGTAGTGGCTATAAGTGTCAAAACCGCTGAATCGTGGTTACTAGGCGCCCAGCGGCCCATTGAAACTATATACATCCACAATCATCACCTCCTTGAAAATATGACTGTTTTACTTAAACAAACGGTGAATATACTGCATTTCCATTAAGGAACAGCAAAACAAAACGTTCTGCCGAAAAAATGAAGGTATTGGCTATAAGTGTCAAAACCAGTGAATCGTGCCCCTGACGCCAACCGGCCCATTGCAACTATATGCAACCAAAATCATCTGCTCCTTGAAAATATGACTATTTTACTTAAACAAACGGCGAATATACTGCATTACCATTATGAAACAGCAAAATAAAACATTCTGCCGGGAAAATGAAGGAAGTGGCTATATGTGTCAAAACCGCTGAATCGTGGTTACCAGGCGCCCAGCGGCCCATTGCAACTATATACATCCACAATCATCTCCTCCTTGAAAATATGACTGTTTTACTTAAACAAACGGCGAATATACTGCATTACCATTAAGAAACAGCAAAATAAAATATTCTGCCGAGAAAATGAAGGTAGTGGCTATAAGTTTCAAGACCGCTGAATCGTGGTTACCAGGCGCCCAGCGGCCCATTGCAACTGTATACATCGAAAATCATCTCCGCCTTGAAAATATGACTATTTTACTTAAACAAACCGCGAATATACTGCACCACCATTAAGAAACAGCGAAATAAAACATTCTGCCGAGAAAATGAAGGTAGTGGCTATCGGTGTCAAAACAGGTGATTCGTGCACCAGACGCCCACCGGCCCATTGCAACTATATACATCCAAAATCATCTCCTCCTTAAAACTATGACTATTTTACTTAAACAAACGGCGAATATACTGCATTACCATTAAGAAACAGCAAAATAAAACATTCTGCCGAGTAAATGAAGGTAGTGGCTATCGGTGTCAAAATCGGTGATTCGTGCACCAGACGCCCACCGGCCCATTGCAATTATATACATCCAAAATCATCTCCTCTTTGAAAATATGACTATTTTACTTAAACAAACGGCGAATATACTGCATTACCATTAAGAAACAGCAAAATAAAACATTCTGCCGAGAAAATGAAGATAGTGGCTATAAGTGTCAAAACCGCTGAATCGTGGTTACCAGGCGCCAAGCGGCCCATTGCAAATGTATACATCCACAATCATCTCCTCCTTGAAAATATGACTGTTTTACTTAAACAAACGGCGAACATACTGCATTACCATTAAGAAACAGCAAAATAACACATTCTGCCGAGAAAATGAAGGTAGTGGCTATAAGTGTCAAAACCGCTGAATCGTGGTTACTAGGCGCCCAGCGGCCCATTGAAACTATATACATCCACAATCATCTCCTCCTTGAAAATATGACTGTTTTACTTAAACAAACGGTGACTATACTGCATTTCCATTAAGGAACAGCAAAATAAAACGTTCTGCCGAAAAAATGAAGGTATTGGCTATAAGTGAATCGTGCCCCTGACGCCAACCGGCCCATTGCAACTCTATGCAACCAAAATCATCTGCTCCTTGAAAATATGACTATTTTACTTAAACAAACGGCGAATATACTGCATTACCATTAAGAAACAGCAAAATAAAACATTCTGCCGGGAAAATAAAGGTAGTGGCTATAAGTGTCAAAACCGCTGAATCGTGGTTAATAGGCGCCCGGCGGCCCATTGCAACTGTATACATCCAAAATCATCTCCTCCTTGAAAATATGACTATTTTACTTAAACACACGGCGAATATACTGCACTACCATTAAGAAACAGCAAAATAAAACATTCTGCCGAGAAAATGAAGGTAGTGGCTATCGGTGTCAAAACCAGACGCCCACCTGCCCATTGCAACTATATACATCCAAAATCATCTCCTCCTTGAAAATATGACTATTTTACTTAAACAAACGGCGAATATACTGCATTACCATTAAGAAACAGCAAAATAAAACATTCTGCCGAGAAAATGAAGGTAGTGGCTATCAGTGTCAAAACCGGTGATTCGTGCACCATACGCCCAGCGGCCCATTGCAACTACATACATCCAAAATCATCTCCTCCTTAAAACTATGACTATTTTACTTAAACAAACTGCGAATATACTGCAATACCAATCAGAAACAGCAAAATAAAACATTCTGCCGAGAAAATGAAGGTAGTGGCTATAAGTGTCAAAACCGCTGAATCGTGGTTACCAGGCGCCCTGCGGCCCATTGCAACTATATACATCCACAATCATCTCCTCCTTGAAAATATGACTGTTTTACTTAAACAAACGGCGAATATACTGCATTACCATTAAGAAACAGCAAAATAAAACATTCTGCCGAGAAAATGAAGGTAGTGGCTATAAGTGTCAAGACCGCTGAATCGTGGTTACCAGGCGCCCAGCGGCCCATTGCAACTGTATACATCCAAAATCATCTCCTCCTTGAAAATATGACTATTTTACTTAAACAAACGGCGAATATACTGCACTACCATTAAGAAACAGCAAAATAAAACATTCTGCCGAGAAAATGAAGGTAGTGGCTATAAGTGTCAAAAACGCTGAATCGTGGTTACCAGGCGCCCAGCGGCCCATTGCAACTATATATATCCACAATCATCTCCTCCTTGAAAATATGACTATTTTACTTAAACAATCAGCGAATATACTGCATTACCATTAAGAAACAGCAAAATAAAACATTCTGCCGAGACAATGAAGGTAGTGGCTATCGGTGTCAAAACCGGTGATTCGTGCACCAGACGCCCACCCGCCCATTGCAACTATATACATACAAAATCATCTCCTCCTTGAAAATATGACTGTTTTACTTAAACAAACGGCGAATATACTGCATTACCATTAAGAAACAGCAAAATAACACATTCTGCCGAGAAAATGAAGGTAGTGGCTATAAGTGTCAAAACCGCTGAATCGTGGTTACTAGGCGCCCAGCGGCCCATTGAAACTATATACATCCACAATAATCTCCTCCTTGAAAATATGACTGTTTTACTTAAACAAACGGTGAATATACTGCATTTCCATTAAGGAACAGCAAAATAAAACGTTCTGCCGAAAAAATGAATGTATTGGCTATAAGTGTCAAAACCAGTGAATCGTGCCCCTGACGCCAACCGGCCCATTGGAACTCTATGCAACCAAAATCATCTGCTCCTTGAAAATATGACTATTTTACTTAAACAAACGGCGAATATACTGCATTACCATTAAGAAACAGCAAAATAAAACATTCTGCCGAGAAAATGAAGGTAGGGGCTATCGGTGTCAAAACCAGTGATACGTGCACCAGACGCCCACCGGCCCATTGCAACTATATACATCCAAACCATCTCCTCCATGAAAATATTACTGTTTTACTTAAACAAACGGCGAATATACTGCATTACCATTAAGAAACAGCAAAATAAAACATTCTGCCGAGAAAATGAAGGTAGTGGCTATCGGTGTCAAAACCAGACGCCCACCTGCCCATTGCAACTATATACATCCAAAATCATCTCCTCCTTGAAAATATGACTATTTTACTTAAACAAACGGCGAATATACTGCATTACCATTAAGAAACAGCAAAATAAAACATTCTGCCGAGAAAATGCAGGTAGTGGCTATCGGTGTCAAAACCGGTGATTCGTGCTCCATACGCCCACATGCCCATTGCAACTACATACATCCAAAATCATCTCCTCCTTAGAACTATGACTATTTTACTTAAACAATCGGCGAATATACTGCAATACCAATCAGAAACAGCAAAATAAAACATTCTGCTGAGAAAATGAAGGTAGTGGCTATAAGTGTCAAAACCGCTGAATCGTGGTTACCAGGCGCCCTGCGGCCCATTGCAACTATATACATCCACAATCATCTCCTCCTTGAAAATATGACTGTTTTACTTAAACAAACGGCGAATATACTGCATTACCATTAAGAAAAAGCAAAATAAAACATTCTGCCGAGAAAATGAAGGTAGTGGCTATAAGTGTCAAGACCGCTGAATCGTGGTTAACAGGCGCCCAGCGGCCCATTGAAACTGTATACATCCAAAATCATCTCCTCCTTGAAAATATGACTATTTTACTTAAACAAACGGCGAATATACTGCACTACCATTAAGAAACAGCAAAATAAAACATTCTGCCGAGAAAATGAAGGTAGTGGCTATAAGTGTCAAAAACGCTGAATCGTGGTTACCATGCGCCCAGCGGCCCATTGCAACTATATATATCCACAATCATCTCCTCCTTGAAAATATGACTATTTTACTTAAACAATCGGCGAATATACTGCATTACCATTCAGAAACAGCAAAATAAAACATTCTGCCGAGAAAATGAAGGTAGTGGCTATCGGTGTCAAAACCAGACGCCCACCTGCCCATTGCAACTATATACATCCAAAATCATCTCCTCCTTGAAAATATGACTATTTTACTTAAACAAACGGCGAATATACTGCGTTACCATTCAGAAACAGCAAAATAAAACATTCTGCCGAGAAAATGAAGGTAGTGGCTATCGGTGTCAAAACCGGTGATTCGTGCACCAGACGCCCACCGGCCCATTGCAACTATATACATCCAAACCATCTCCTCCTTGAAAGTATTACTGTTTTACTTAAACAAACGGCGAATATACTGCATTACCATTAAGAAACAGCAAAATAAAACATTCTGCCGAGAAAATGAAGGTAGTGGCTATAAGTGTCAAAACCTCTGAATCGTGGTTACCATTGCAACTACATACATCCACAATCATCTCCTCCTTGAAAATATGACTGTTTTAGTTAAACAAACGGCGAATATACTGCATTACCATTAAGAATCAGCAAAATAAAACATTCTACCGAGAAAATGAAGGTAGTGGCTATAAGTGTCTAAACCGCTGAATCGTGGTTACCAGGCGCACAGCGGCCCATTGCAACTATATACATCCACAATCATCTCCTCCTTGAAAATATGACTGTTTTACTTAAACAAACGGCGAATATACTGCATTACCATTAAGAAACAGCAAAATAAAACATTCTGCCGAGAAAATGAAGGTAGTGGCTATCGGTGTCAAAACCAGACGCCCACCTGCCCATTGCAACTATATACATCCAAAATCATCTCCTCCTTGAAAATATGACTATTTTACTTAAACAAACGGCGAATATACTGCGTTACCATTCAGAAACAGCAAAATAAAACATTCTGCCGAGAAAATGAAGGTAGTGGCTATCGGTGTCAAAACCGGTGATTCGTGCACCATACGCCCACCGGCCCATTGCAACTATATACATCCACAATCATCTCCTCCTTGAAAATATGACTGTTTTACTTAAACAAACGGCGAATATACTGCATTACCATTCAGAAACAGCAAAGTAAAACATTCTGCCAAGAAAATGAAGGTAGTGGCTATAAGTGTCAAGACCGCTGAATTGTGGTTACCAGGCGCCCAGCGGCCCATTGCAACTGTATACATCCAAAATCTACTCCTCCTTGAAAATATGACTATTTTACTTAAACAAACGGCGAATATACTGCACTACCATTAAGAAACAGCAAAATAAAACATTCTGCCGAGAAAATGAAGGTAGTGGCTATCGGTGTCAAAACCGGTGATTCGTGCACCAGACGCCCACCGGCCCATTGCAACCATATACATCCAAAATCATCTCCTTGAAAATATGACTATTTTACTTAAACAAACGGCGAATATACTGCATTACCATTCAGAAACAGCAAAATAAAACATTCTGCCGAGAAAATGAAGGTAGTGGCTATAAGTGTCAAAACCGCTGAATCGTGGTTACCAGGCGCCCAGCGGCCCATTGCAACTATATACATCCAAAATCATCTCCTCCTTGAAAATATGACTATTTTACTTAAACAAACGGCGTATATACTGCACTACCATTAAGAAAACAGCAAAATAAAACATTCTGATGAGAAAATGAAGGTAGTGGCTATCGGTGTCAAAACCGTTGATTCGTGCACCAGACGCCCACCGGCCATTTGCAACTATATACATCCAAAATCATCTCCTTGAAAATATGACTATTTTACTTAAACAAACGGCGAATATACTGCATTACCATTAAGAAACAGCAAAATAAAACATTCTGCCGAGAAAATGAAGGTAGTGGCTATAAGTGTCAAAACCGCTGAATCGTGGTTACCAGGCGCCCAGCGGCCCATTGCAACTATATATATCCACAATCATCTCCTCCTTGAAAATATGACTATTTTACTTAAACAGACGGCGAATATACTGCATTACCATTAAGAAACAGCAAAATAAAACATTCTGCCGAGTAAATGAAGGTAGTGGCTATCGGTGTCCAAAACCGGTGATTCGTGCACCATACGCCCACCGGCCCATTGCAACTATATACATCCAAAATCATCTCCTCCTTGCAAATATGACTATTTTACTGAAACAAACGGCGAATATACTGCAATACCATTAAGAAACAGCAAAATAAAACATTCTGCCGAGAAAATGAAGGTAGTGGCTATAAGTTTCAAAACCGCTGAATCGTGGGTACCAGGCGCCCAGCGGCCCGTTGCAACTGTATACATCGAAAATCATCTCCTCCTTGAAAATATGACTGTTTTACTTAAACAAACGGCGAATATACATCATTACCATTAAGAAACAGCAAAATAAAACATTCTGCCGAGAAAATGAAGGTAGTGGCTATAAGTGTCAAGAACGCTGAATCGTGGTTACCAGGCGCCCAGCGGCCCATTGCAACTGTATACATCCAAAATCATCTCCTCCTTGAAAATATGACTATTTTACTTAAACAATCGGCGAATATACTGCATTACCATTAAGAAACAGCAAAATAAAACATTCTGCCGAGAAAATGAAGGTAGTGGCTATCGGTGTCAAAACCGTTGATTCGTGCACCAGACGCCCACCGGCCCATTGCAACTATATATATCCAAAATCATCTCCTTGAAAATATGACTATTTTACATAAACAAACGGCGAATATACTGCACTACCATTAAGAAACAGCAAAATAAAACATTCTGCCGAGAAAATGAAGGTAGTGGCTATAAGTGTCAAAACCGCTGAATCGTGGTTACCAGGCGCCCAGCGGCCCATTGCAAATATATATATACACAATCATCTCCTCCTTGAAAATATGACTATTTTACTTAAACAGACGGCGAATATACTGCATTACCATTAAGAAACAGCAAAATAAAACATTCTGCCGAGACAATGAAGGTAGTGGCTATCGGTGTCAAAACCGGTGATTCGTGCACCAGACGCCCACCGGCCCATTGCAACTATATACATCCAAAATCATCTCCTCCTTGAAAATATGACTGTTTTACTTAAACAAACGGCGAATATACTGCATTACCATTACGAAACAGCAAAATAAAACATTCTGCCGAGAAAATGAAGGTAGTGGCTATAAGTGTCAAAACCGCTGAATCGTGGTTACCAGGCGCCCAGCGGCCCATTGCAACTATATATATCCACAATCATCTCCTCCTTGAAAATATGACTATTTTACTTAAACAAACGGCGAATATACTGCATTACCATTAAGAAACAGCAAAATAAAACATTCTGCCGAGTAAATGAAGGTAGTGGCTATCGGTGTCAAAACCGGTGATTCGTGCACCATACGCCCACCGGCCCATTGCAACTATATACATCCACAATCATCTCCCCCTTGAAAATATGACTATTCTACTTAAACAAACGGCGAATATACTGCATTACCATTAAGAAACAGCAAAATAAAACATTCTGCCGAGAAAATGAAGGTAGTGGCTATAAGTATCAAAACCGCTGAATCGTGGTTAATAGGCACCCAGCGGCCCATTGCAACTGTATACATCCAAAATCTTCTCCTCCTTGAAAATATGACTATTTTACTTAAATAAACGGCGAATATACTGCACTATCATTAAGAAACAGCAAAATAAAACATTCTGCCGAGAAAATGAAGGTAGTGGCTGTCGGTGTCAAAACCGGTAATTCGTGCACCAGACGCCCACCGGCCCATTGCAACTATATACATCCAAAATCATCTCCTCCTTGAAAATATGACTATTTTACTTAAACAAACGGCGAATATACTGCATTACCATTAAGAAACAGGAAAATAAAACATTCAGCCGAGAAAATGAAGGTAGTGGCTATAAGTGTCAATACCGCTGAATCGTGATTACCAGGCGTCCAGCGGCCCATTGCAACTATATATATCCACAATCATATCCTCCATGAAAATATGACTATTTTACTTAAACAAACGGCGAATATACTGCATAACCATTAGGAACATCATAATAAAACATTCTGCCGAGAAAATGAAGGTAGTGGCTATCGGTGTCAAAACCGGTGATACGTGCACCAGACGCCCACCGGCCGATTGCAACTATATACATCCAAAATCATCTCCTCCTTGAAAATATCACAACTTTACATAAACAAACGGCGAATATGCCACACTACCATTAAGAAACAGCAAAATAAAACATTCTGCCGAGATAATGAAGGTAGTGACTATAAGTGTCAAAACCGCTGAATCGTGGTTACCAGGCGCCTTGCGGCCCATTGCAACTACATACATCCACAATCATCTCCTCCTTGAAAATATGACTGTTTTACTTAAACAAACGGCGAATATACTGCATTACCATTAAGAAACAGCAAAATAAAACATTCTGCCGAGTAAATGAAGGTAGTGGCTATCGGTGTCAAAACCGGTGATTCGTGCACCATACGCCCACCGGCCCATTGCAACTATATACATCCAAAATCATCTCCTCCTTGCAAATATGACTATTTTACTGAAACAAACGGCGAATATACTGCAATACCATTAAGAAACAGCAAAATAAAACATTCTGCCGAGAAAATGAAGGTAGTGGCTATAAGTTTCAAAACCGCTGAATCGTGGGGTACCAGGCGCCCAGCGGCCCGTTGCAACTGTATACATCGAAAATCATCTCCTCCTTGAAAATATGACTGTTTTACTTAAACAAACGCGAATATACATCATTACCATTAAGAAACAGACAAAATTAAAACATTCTGCCGAGAAATGAGGGTAGTGGCTATAAGTGTCAAGAACGCTGAATCGTGGTTACCAGGCGCCCAGCGGCCCATTGCAACTGTATACATCCAAAATCATCTCCTCCTTGAAAATATGACTATTTTACTTAAACAAACGGCGAATATACTGCGTTACCATTCAGAAACAGCAAAATAAAACATTCTGCCGAGAAAATGAAGGTAGTGGCTATCGGTGTCAAAACCGGTGATTCGTGCACCAGACGCCCACCGGCCCATTGCAACTATATACATCCAAACCATCTCCTCCTTGAAAGTATTACTGTTTTACTTAAACAAACGGCGAATATACTGCATTACCATTAAGAAACAGCAAAATAAAACATTCTGCCGAGAAAATGAAGGTAGTGCCTATAAGTGTCAAAACCTCTGAATCGTGGTTACCATTGCAACTACATACATCCACAATCATCTCCTCCTTGAAAATATGACTGTTTTAGTTAAACAAACGGCGAATATACTGCATTACCATTAAGAATCAGCAAAATAAAACATTCTACCGAGAAAATGAAGGTAGTGGCTATAAGTGTCCTAAACCGCTGAATCGTGGTTACCAGGCGCACAGCGGCCCATTGCAACTATATACATCCACAATCATCTCCTCCTTGAAAATATGACTGTTTTACTTAAACAAACGGCGAATATACTGCATTACCATTAAGAAACAGCAAAATAAAACATTCTGCCGAGAAAATGAAGGTAGTGGCTATCGGTGTCAAAACCAGACGCCCACCTGCCCATTGCAACTATATACATCCAAAATCATCTCCTCCTTGAAAATATGACTATTTACTTAAACAAACGGCGAATATACTGCGTTACCATTCAGAAACAGCAAAATAAAACATTCTGCCGAGAAAATGAAGGTAGTGGCTATCGGTGTCAAAAACCGGTGATTCGTGCACCATACGCCCACCGGCCCATTGCAACTATATACATCCAAAATCATCTCCTCCTTGAAAAATATGACCATTTTACTTAAACAAACGGCGAATATACTGCATTACCATTAAGAAACAGCAAAATAAAACAATCTGCCGAGAAAATGAAGGTAGTGGCTATAAGTGTCAAAACCGCTGAATCGTGGTTACCAGGCGCCCTGCGGCCCATTGCAACTATATACATCCACAATCATCTCCTCCTTGAAAATATGACTGTTTTACTTAAACAAACGGCGAATATACTGCATTACCATTCAGAAACAGCAAAGTAAAACATTCTGCCAAGAAAATGAAGGTAGTGGCTATAAGTGTCAAGACCGCTGAATTGTGGTTACCAGGCGCCCAGCGGCCCATTGCAACTGTATACATCCAAAATCTACTCCTCCTTGAAAATATGACTATTTTACTTAAACAAACGGCGAATATACTGCACTACCATTAAGAAACAGCAAAATAAAACATTCTGCCGAGAAAATGAAGGTAGTGGCTATAAGTGTCAAAACCGCTGAATCGTGGTTACCAGGCGCCCAGCGGCCCATTGCAACTATATATATCCACAATCATCTCCTCCTTGAAAATATGACTATTTTACTTAAACAGACGGCGAATATACTGCATTACCATTAAGAAACAGCAAATAAAACATTCTGCCGAGTAAATGAAGGTAGTGGCTATCGGTGTCAAAACCGGTGATTCGTGCACCATACGCCCACCGGCCCATTGCAACTATATACATCCAAAATCATCTCCTCCTTGCAAATATGACTATTTTACTGAAACAAACGGCGAATATACTGCAATACCATTAAGAAACAGCAAAATAAAACATTCTGCCGAGAAAATGAAGGTAGTGGCTATAAGTTTCAAAACCGCTGAATCGTGGGTACCAGGCGCCCAGCGGCCCGTTGCAACTGTATACATCGAAAATCATCTCCTCCTTGAAAATATGACTGTTTTACTTAAACAAACGGCGAATATACATCATTACCATTAAGAAACAGCAAAATAAAACATTCTGCCGAGAAAATGAAGGTAGTGGCTATAAGTGTCAAGAACGCTGAATCGTGGTTACCAGGCGCCCAGCGGCCCATTGCAACTGTATACATCCAAAATCATCTCCTCCTTGAAAATAGACTATTTTACTTAAACAATCGGCGAATATACTGCATTACCATTAAGAAACAGCAAAATAAAACATTCTGCCGAGTAAATGAAGGTAGTGGCTATCGGTGTCAAAACCGGTGATTCGTGCACCATACGCCCACCGGCCCATTGCAACTATATACATCCAAAATCATCTCCTCCTTGCAAATATGACTATTTTACTGAAACAAACGGCGAATATACTGCAATACCATTAAGAAACAGCAAAATAAAACATTCTGCCGAGAAAATGAAGGTAGTGGCTATAAGTTTCAAAACCGCTGAATCGTGGGTACCAGGCGCCCAGCGGCCCGTTGCAACTGTATACATCGAAAATCATCTCCTCCTTGAAAATATGACTGTTTTACTTAAACAAACGGCGAATATACATCATTACCATTAAGAAACAGCAAAATAAAAACATTCTGCCGAGAAAATGAAGGTAGTGGCTATAAGTGTCAAGAACGCTGAATCGTGGTTACCAGGCGCCCAGCGGCCCATTGCAACTGTATACATCCAAAATCATCTCCTCCTTGAAAATATGACTATTTTACTTAAACAATCGGCGAATATACTGCATTACCATTAAGAAACAGCAAAATAAAACATTCTGCCGAGAAAATGAAGGTAGTGGCTATCGGTGTCAAAACCGTTGATTCGTGCACCAGACGCCCACCGGCCCATTGCAACTATATATATCCAAAATCATCTCCTTGAAAATATGACTATTTTACATAAACAAACGGCGAATATACTGCACTACCATTAAGAAACAGCAAAATAAAACATTCTGCCGAGAAAATGAAGGTAGTGGCTATAAGTGTCAAAACCGCTGAATCGTGGTTACCAGGCGCCCAGCGGCCCATTGCAAATATATATATACACAATCATCTCCTCCTTGAAAATATGACTATTTTACTTAAACAGACGGCGAATATACTGCATTACCATTAAGAAAACAGCAAAATAAAACATTCTGCCGAGACAATGAAGGTAGTGGCTATCGGTGTCAAAACCGGTGATTCGTGCACCAGACGCCCACCGGCCCATTGCAACTATATACATCCAAAATCATCTCCTCCTTGAAAATATGACTGTTTTACTTAAACAAACGGCGAATATACTGCATTACCATTACGAAACAGCAAAATAAAACATTCTGCCGAGAAAATGAAGGTAGTGGCTATAAGTGTCAAAACCGCTGAATCGTGGTTACCAGGCGCCCAGCGGCCCATTGCAACTATATATATCCACAATCATCTCCTCCTTGAAAATATGACTATTTTACTTAAACAAACGGCGAATATACTGCATTACCATTAAGAAACAGCAAAATAAAACATTCTGCCGAGTAAATGAAAGGTAGTGGCTATCGGTGTCAAAACCGGTGATTCGTGCACCATACGCCCACCGGCCCATTGCAACTATATACATCCACAATCATCTCCCCCTTGAAAATATGACTATTCTACTTAAACAAACGGCGAATATACTGCATTACCATTAAGAAACAGCAAAATAAAACATTCTGCCGAGAAAATGAAGGTAGTGGCTATAAGTAATCAAAACCGCTGAATCGTGGTTAATAGGCACCCAGCGGCCCATTGCAACTGTATACATCCAAAATCTTCTCCTCCTTGAAAATATGACTATTTTACTTAAATAAACGGCGAATATACTGCACTATCATTAAGAAACAGCAAAATAAAACATTCTGCCGAGAAAATGAAGGTAGTGGCTGTCGGTGTCAAAACCGGTAATTCGTGCACCAGACGCCCACCGGCCCATTGCAACTATATACATCCAAAATCATCTCCTCCTTGAAAATATGACTATTTTACTTAAACAAACGGCGAATATACTGCATTACCATTAAGAAACAGGAAAATAAAACATGTCAGCCGAGAAAATGAAGGTAGTGGCTATAAGTGTCAATACCGCTGAATCGTGATTACCAGGCGTCCAGCGGCCCATTGCAACTATATATATCCACAATCATATCCTCCATGAAAATACGACTATTTTACTTAAACAAACGGCGAATATACTGCATAACCATTAGGAACATCATAATAAAACATTCTGCCGAGAAAATGAAGGTAGTGGCTATCGGTGTCAAAACCGGTGATACGTTGCACCAGACGCCCACCGGCCGATTGCAACTATATACATCCAAAATCATCTCCTCCTTGAAAATATCACAACTTTACATAAACAAACGGCGAATATGCCACACTACCATTAAGAAACAGCAAAATAAAACATTCTGCCGAGATAATGAAGGTAGTGACTATAAGTGTCAAAACCGCTGAATCGTGGTTACCAGGCGCCTTGCGGCCCATTGCAACTACATACATCCACAATCATCTCCTCCTTGAAAATATGACTGTTTTACTTAAACAAACGGCGAATATACTGCATTACCATTAAGAAACAGCAAAATAAAACATTCTGCCGAGTAAATGAAGGTAGTGGCTATCGGTGTCAAAACCGGTGATTCGTGCACCATACGCCCACCGGCCCATTGCAAACTTATTATTACATCCAAAATCATCTCCTCCTTGCAAATATGACTATTTTACTGAAACAAACGGCGAATATACTGCAATACCATTAAGAAACAGCAAAATAAAACATTCTGCCGAGAAAATGAAGGTAGTGGCTATAAGTTTTCAAAACCGCTGAATCGTGGTACCAGGCGCCCAGCGGCCCGTTGCAACTGTATACATCGAAAATCATCTCCTCCTTGAAAATATGACTGTTTTACTTAAACAAACGGCGAATATACATCATTACCATTAAGAAACAGCAAAATAAAACATTCTGCCGAGAAAATGAAGGTAGTGGCTATAAGTGTCAAGAACGCTGAATCGTGGTTACCAGGCGCCCAGCGGCCCATTGCAACTGTATACATCCAAAATCATCTCCTCCTTGAAAATATGACTATTTTACTTAAACAATCGGCGAATATACTGCATTACCATTAAGAAACAGCAAAATAAAACATTCTGCCGAGAAAATGAAGGTAGTGGCTATCGGTGTCAAAACCGTTGATTCGTGCACCAGACGCCCACCGGCCCATTGCAACTATATATATCCAAAATCATCTCCTTGAAAATATGACTATTTTACATAAACAAACGGCGAATATACTGCACTACCATTAAGAAACAGCAAAATAAAACATTCTGCCGAGAAAATGAAGGTAGTGGCTATAAGTGTCAAAACCGCTGAATCGTGGTTACCAGGCGCCCAGCGGCCCCATTGCAAATATATATACACAATCATCTCCTCCTTGAAAATATGACTATTTTACTTAAACAGACGGCGAATATACTGCATTACCATTAAGAAACAGCAAAATAAAACATTCTGCCGAGACAATGAAGGTAGTGGCTATCGGTGTCAAAACCGGTGATTCGTGCACCAGACGCCCACCGGCCCATTGCAACTATATACATCCAAAATCATCTCCTCCTTGAAAATATGACTGTTTTACTTAAACAAACGGCGAATATACTGCATTACCATTACGAAACAGCAAAATAAAACATTCTGCCGAGAAAATGAAGGTAGTGGCTATAAGTGTCAAAACCGCTGAATCGTGGTTACCAGGCGCCCAGCGGCCCCATTGCAACTATATATATCCACAATCATCTCCTCCTTGAAAATATGACTATTTTACTTAAACAAACGGCGAATATACTGCATTACCATTAAGAAACAGCAAAATAAAACATTCTGCCGAGTAAATGAAGGTAGTGGCTATCGGTGTCAAAACCGGTGATTCGTGCACCATACGCCCACCGGCCCATTGCAACTATATACATCCACAATCATCTCCCCCTTGAAAATATGACTATTCTACTTAAACAAACGGCGAATATACTGCATTACCATTAAGAAACAGCAAAATAAAACATTCTGCCGAGAAAATGA
>JAOYRU010001740.1:22500-35000 GCA_026315105.1 Locusta migratoria | reverse complement strand
TCTCACCCGTTCGACCTTTCGGACTTCTCACGTTTACCCCAGAACGGTTTCACGTACTTTTGAACTCTCTCTTCAAAGTTCTTTTCAACTTTCCCTCACGGTACTTGTTCGCTATCGGTCTCGTGGTCATATTTAGTCTCAGATGGAGTTTACCACCCACTTGGAGCTGCACTCTCAAGCAACCCGACTCGAAGGAGAGGTCCCGCCGACGCTCGCACCGGCCGCTACGGGCCTGGCACCCTCTACGGGCCGTGGCCTCATTCAAGTTGGACTTGGACTCGGCGCGAGGCGTCGGGGTAGTGGACCCTCCCAAACACCACATGCCACGACAGGCGGCAGCCTGCGGGGTTCGGTGCTGGACTCTTCCCTGTTCGCTCGCCGCTACTGGGGGAATCCTTGTTAGTTTCTTTTCCTCCGCTTAGTAATATGCTTAAATTCAGCGGGTAGTCTCGCCTGCTCTGAGGTCGTTGTTTGAGAGGCTGCGCCACGTGCGACCAGTCGGCTGTGCACGCTACCGAGACACAGTACCGGTATGCGAACCGACCGGGCGACGGGCGCGGCGCGCTACGCGCATTTCAGGAGACGCGCCGAGGCTCGCGCCCCGACACGACGCTCCCAAGTCTCCGAAGCGAGGCGGGCGCCGAAACGCCTGCCGGCTTCAGTATACGTAGCCGACCCTCAGCCAGACGTGGCCCGGGAACGGAATCCATGGACCGCAATGTGCGTTCGAAACGTCGATGTTCATGTGTCCTGCAGTTCACATGTCGACGCGCAATTTGCTGCGTTCTTCATCGACCCACGAGCCGAGTGATCCACCGTCCTGGGTGATCTTTTTCACAATTTGTTTGTCTGTTCGTTGCGTGCGCAACTGTTTGCATAGGCGGGACCGGGGCGTTTGACGGCCCCTGTTCCATTCCACATTCGTCGTACGGCTCCACACCGGAGCAGAGAGGCACTCGGGCGAAAGTCATTCAAAACCGGCGCCGGGCGCCAGGTGCCGCGGGCCTCCCGCCTCCGGAGCTTCAGCGCTCGTACACCAGCTCAGCAGTTAGTTTTGAGACGTGCGCGTGGTCCCGCACGCGGCGCGCGCCCAGGAGGCGCAGTGTCTGTATGCGCGACAAGACACGCACATCGCAAGACATGCAGTCAAGTCGGTAATGATCCTTCCGCAGGTTCACCTACGGAAACCTTGTTACGACTTTTACTTCCTCTAAATGATCAAGTTTGGTCATCTTTCCGGTAGCATCGGCAACGACAGAGTCGATGCCGCGTACCAGTCCGAAGACCTCACTAAATCATTCAATCGGTAGTAGCGACGGGCGGTGTGTACAAAGGGCAGGGACGTAATCAACGCGAGCTTATGACTCGCGCTTACTGGGAATTCCTCGTTCATGGGGAACAATTGCAAGCCCCAATCCCTAGCACGAAGGAGGTTCAGCGGGTTACCCCGACCTTTCGGCCTAGGAAGACACGCTGATTCCTTCAGTGTAGCGCGCGTGCGGCCCAGAACATCTAAGGGCATCACAGACCTGTTATTGCTCAATCTCGTGCGGCTAGAAGCCGCCTGTCCCTCTAAGAAGAAAAGTAATCGCTGACAGCACGAAGGATGTCACGCGACTAGTTAGCAGGCTAGAGTCTCGTTCGTTATCGGAATTAACCAGACAAATCGCTCCACCAACTAAGAACGGCCATGCACCACCACCCACCGAATCAAGAAAGAGCTATCAATCTGTCAATCCTTCCGGTGTCCGGGCCTGGTGAGGTTTCCCGTGTTGAGTCAAATTAAGCCGCAGGCTCCACTCCTGGTGGTGCCCTTCCGTCAATTCCTTTAAGTTTCAGCTTTGCAACCATACTTCCCCCGGAACCCAAAAGCTTTGGTTTCCCGGAGGCTGCCCGCCGAGTCATCGGAGGAACTGCGGCGGATCGCTGGCTGGCATCGTTTATGGTTAGAACTAGGGCGGTATCTGATCGCCTTCGAACCTCTAACTTTCGTTCTTGATTAATGAAAACATACTTGGCAAATGCTTTCGCTTCTGTTCGTCTTGCGACGATCCAAGAATTTCACCTCTAACGTCGCAATACGAATGCCCCCGCCTGTCCCTATTAATCATTACCTCGGGTTCCGAAAACCAACAAAATAGAACCGAGGTCCTATTCCATTATTCCATGCACACAGTATTCAGGCGGGCTTGCCTGCTTTAAGCACTCTAATTTGTTCAAAGTAAACGTGCCGGCCCACCTCGACACTCGGTAAAGAGCACCGCGGTAGGATTTCAACGGGGTCCGCCTCGGGACGCACGGGCACGCACGAGGCGGCCGCGCGCCTTCGGCTCGCCCCACCGGCAGGACGTCCCACGATACATGCCAGTTAAACACCGACGGGCGGTGAACCAACAGCGTGGGACACAAATCCAACTACGAGCTTTTTAACCGCAACAACTTTAATATACGCTATTGGAGCTGGAATTACCGCGGCTGCTGGCACCAGACTTGCCCTCCAATAGATACTCGTTAAAGGATTTAAAGTGTACTCATTCCGATTACGGGGCCTCGGATGAGTCCCGTATCGTTATTTTTCGTCACTACCTCCCCGTGCCGGGAGTGGGTAATTTGCGCGCCTGCTGCCTTCCTTGGATGTGGTAGCCGTTTCTCAGGCTCCCTCTCCGGAATCGAACCCTGATTCCCCGTTACCCGTTACAACCATGGTAGGCGCAGAACCTACCATCGACAGTTGATAAGGCAGACATTTGAAAGATGCGTCGCCGGTACGGAGACCGTGCGATCAGCCCAAAGTTATTCAGAGTCACCAAGGCAAACGGACCGGACGAGCCGACCGATTGGTTTTGATCTAATAAAAGCGTCCCTTCCATCTCTGGTCGGGACTCTGTTTGCATGTATTAGCTCTAGAATTACCACAGTTATCCAAGTAACGTGGGTACGATCTAAGGAACCATAACTGATTTAATGAGCCATTCGCGGTTTCACCTTAATGCGGCTTGTACTGAGACATGCATGGCTTAATCTTTGAGACAAGCATATGACTACTGGCAGGATCAACCAGGGAGCTGCCTTGCTTGCATAGCGTAGCAGCGAGGCCTGGCCGGGAGTGCGTCCCGGCGGCCCGCGCGAACACGCAGTTCGCACCAGGAAGAAGAGTCCAGGAGGAGGCGGGGCTCCCCTGCACGATACACCTCGAAACCCTCTCAGGTCCCGGCGGCGCGCGGCGCCGGCCGAAGCACGTGGTCGGGTCCGAGAGAGGCGCAATCGCCCGGAGACAGGCGAGTAGACGAGTTCAGAAAACCCGTGCTCCCAACTGAGCTTGCCGCTGCCGGCAGAGGCCCGGGAGCGTGCTGTCGTGGCATTGCCGGCGGGAGGCAACACGGACGGCCGAGGCCGGCCGGAAGCTCCGGCGCCGGCGCCACAAGGGCGGGGCCGGGGCCCCGCCCCGTAGGCGGCGTGCAGAAGCGGGCGGGCGCGGCCGAGTCACCGGCCGCCGGCCGCGGTACAAGCCGCCGGCGAGAACCGCCGGGGCCACCGAGCCAGCAGCCGGAGTCGGGCCGCCGAACGCCGGGCGGCGGAGCAGCCCACACAGGCCGCAGCCGCCGCGCCGCGCTTCGCACAGCGCGCCCCGCCGCCGCTCCCACTCGCGGGGAGCCGCGCCGGACGCGCGCCGCCGCGCGCCCCTCCCGCCCGCCGCGCGCCGCGCCCGGCCGCCGCCTCGGCGGCAGCGCGCCGGCGCCGCGCGGCCGGCGCGCGCGCCCGCGCCGCCCGCCCCACCGCCGCCGCGCGGCCCCCGCCCGCCGGCCGGCGTCGCCGCCCGCCCGCCGGCCCACCGTACCGGTCGCCACGCACTTCGGCAGGAAAGTGCACCACCGGGTGACCGTCACACGCAATCGTACGAATCGCGTGTTGCGTCCCAGAGAGCAACCGGTAACGATAGGGCAACGACACCACACCCATTTCAGTGGGTCCTGTGAAGTTGGCAACCCTTTCTTTGGTCCTTTGGAGAACGTACTCTCCTTTCGGAGTTCTAGACGGATACGCGATAGGTGCGGGGTGCAAAACGTAAATAGCTCTGCAACAGTTCGCCGACAAACATACGGAACTTTCCCGCAGACTGTAGTGGTTGTTTGTCTCGTCCTCTCCGCCCGTTTTCGGTTCGTCTGTTTTTCTTTCATGTCCGTTTCTGTTCTTTTGTTGTTGGTTCCGTTACTGCGGTTGTTCCTGTTGTTGTGCCCTGCTTGTTTGTGGTGTTTGTTGTTGTCGTCGTTTACACACATAGTTCCGATCACAGTCGGAAGTAGCTCCCAAAGAGCTGTACAGGTAATCCTAATGACGTTTGACTGTGCACACCATACGTCATGCGGTAAATGCAATAATGGGGACTCCATTGACACGCCACTGTGAGGTTCCGGGGTTCCCCGTACAAAATCGAAATACCCCTGTCGATTTTCGCCGGCAAAATAGTAGCAATTGACCACAAACTGGAGTCGTTTTGGAGGTGGCTTGACAGAATTCTTTGCCCAATAGCGCAAACAGAGCTCGCGAAGCGTTCTACAGGACATCCGAAAAACATCTGTCCGTGCAGAGTATACGTCACCAGGTAAATGCAGCCATGTGGAATGCATCGTCACGTCACTGTACACTGGCACCACTGTCGTCGGGAAACCGGCATTGTCTTTGGGGCCTCTGTGTACATATACTGCACTTGTAGAGTGCATGGGAACATTGCTATCGAATCGCCCGAAGAGCACGAAACAAAACAAACAAACGTGCGTTTACCACGGTGGATATCCGAGTAGCTGTCGTATTCGTGCCCCTCACCCGGGACATGTACATTTGCCGCACATTCAATGAGCGAGTACCGACCATCGTAGACAAGAACCATTGCACATGTCCCCAGAGCTCGGGAAGGAAACAAAAACGAGTCGAATTGTTGGAAGGAAACGGGTGCACAGTCCACGGTAGCATGTCAATGGACACCCCATTATTGCAATTACCTCATGCGGTATAATCCGCACGGAACAATGCTATTCGGCGTACCTGCAGAACCCGTTGCCGGCCATTGAGAACCGCGATCGGAACCATGCTCGTACAATGTGGCAAACGAGTATCTCGAAGGACACCACATGTCGTGGTGATGTGTCGTAGTCTGCAGAACCATGTAAACCGTGTACAGAGAACCCCCGAACCGATGTCGTGGACGCAGGTGGAACGATGTCGCGCGCCACGCACACGAAAGGCATAAGTACGCATGCGCGCCCGGGTAAGCACCAGCGCCGCCACACCGACAATAGCACCAGCGGGTAGCTGTGATCGGGAACGACGTGGCGAGGTGACGCGCGGTTACGGTACGCCACGGTAGGTTAGGGTTGCGTTAGGTTAGGTTACGTGAGGTCGGGTTAGGTTAGGCTACGTTGGGTTAGGTTAGGTCACGTTGCGTTAGGTTAGGTCAGGTTAGGTTAGGTTAGGTTAGGGTAGGGTAGGGTAGGTTAGGTTAGGTTAGGCGACGCTACGCTAGGTTACGTTAGCGGAGGGCAGGGCAGGTGACGCGACGCGACGCCAGGCCGGGTCACGTCACGTCGCGTCACAGCGCGCCGGGCGGCGCCCGCGGCCGCGCCCCGCCCCCCACGCCAGCCGACGCCGGCCTGCGGAGGGCGGCGCGACGTGCGCGCGTGCGGGGCACAGCCGCGCGCCGGGGCCGCCCGCCCGACGGGCACCGGGCGCCGGGGCAGCGGCCGGCCGCGGCCCGGCCGAGGCGCCCAGGCCGGCGGCGCGGCGGCGCGCGGGGCCGGCAGCGGGCGCGGCGCGTGCGCCCCGCGGGGGCCGGTGGCGCTGCGCCGGGCCGGGCCGGAGTGGCGGCGGTCCGAGCGGCCGGCGGCCGGCGGGGGCGCGCGCCGCCGCCCCCGACCGAACCGAGCGGATAGGGACAGCGGGAAAGTCGGGGAGGGCGGCGAACGCGTCACGGCGCGGTCCCGGGGGGTGCCCACAGTGGAATGAGAGGGCGACCAGGGCCCGCCGTCCACCCGCGCGTGGCGCGAAATTCGGGGGTCGCCCGGCGGAGGAGGGCCGGCGACGGCGAGCCGGCGGCCGGCGGAGCGGACGTGTGTTCGCGCGGCGACAAATGGACCGGCCGCCACCGTTTGTGTCCGCGAGCGCCAACCCGAACGCCGGAGGCCGGCGGCAGTGCGAGACGGGCGGGCAAATGGCACACGTATGGGAGCACCCCCCGAAACGGCGCGCGCGCGGCAAAAAAAAAAAAAAAAAAAAAAAAAAAAAAAAAAAAAAAAAACACAAAGAGGTGGAGGGGGGGGGGGGGGGGGGTGGTGTGTGTGTGTGTGTGTGTGTGTGTGTGTGTGTGTGTGTGTGTGTGCGGCGGCACGGACACACACGCACAAAAGAACAGGTAACATGTGCATTACGACACAAGGTCGGCAATACGCGTGCACGACAAGGTGCATCACCGGCCATTGGACGGGTACACGAACGGAGGACGTCCGTACAGAACGAACGCAGACAGACGCGCGAGTGGGTGAGACCAGGATCCCGGTTCCGCCCTCCCGCCGGCCCGTCGATGTGGTGCAGGGCGACGACGCGCCGTGGAGGAGCGGCCCGCGGCCGTCGCCAGCGTGTGCGGCGCCGAGGGCGCGGCAGGTGGCGCTGCCGGCGACGGGTGCGCGGAACCGCCGATAGGTGGCGCCGGCGAGGGCACGGCGGGAGGCGGGCGGCCGTCGTGCGGCCGGCAGATGGCGGCACCGCGCCGAGGAGCCGGCCGGGTTAATGGCGGGGACGGCGGTGACGCCGCCACGTAGAGACCAATTGCGACGGGCGAACGAGGAGGCGCCGCCCCGGAGCGCAGGGGCGCGCCCGATCGCGTTGGGCGACACTCGCGTGGCGCGGCCGGGGGGGTGGCCCGCACCCGGTTCACGGCCGACGTCGCCAGCGACACGAGGGCGGAGGGTGCCGGACCTGCGACGTTGGCACCCCTGCGTCGGGAAGGCGTACATGTCGAGACAGACATGCAATTGGTGCGGAGGTCCGTGTACGAAAGGGAAACAGGTGCGCATAAATGCCGCCGAGAAGGTACACAAACGTACCGCAAAGGTTGGCGGGCTCCCCACGAGTGTCCGCCCAGTGGTGCAAACATAGTAGTAACTAGGTCGCAAGGAGGTCTACCGGAAGCCGTCGTGACGTGTCGCCGTGCACACCGTACGTCGGCGGATAGACGCGGTGATGTGGAAGGTCATTTGCGCGTTACTGCACACGCGGCACCGCGTGTCCGAGACAGGCACACCGTCATTTTGCGGCCCTGTGTACATACACCACAGTTGTAGAGGTCATGTGAACATTCGTATGGTAACCGCCCGAGGGAAATACGTGTACAAACGCCAGACCGCAGTTGTACGACGCGACGGGCATGGGAGGGAAGCATCAGTTGGGAAGGGCGTGAGGCAGGGTGCTAGCCTATCTCCGATGCTTTTCAGTGTGCACATCGAGCAGGCGGTGAAGGAAAGCACGGACGGCTTTGGGATAGGGAGTAACGTTCAGGGGGACGACAGGACAGTGTAATGCTGCCAGAGACAGCAAAGGACCCGGAAGAGCGGTTGAATGGAATGGACAGTGTGTTGCGGGGAATGTATACAATGGACATTGACAAGAGCAAAACAAAAGTAATGGAAGTGCGGTCGTCGAGGATCAGGCGATGCCGAAGGAGGTAGAGTGGGGAACGATACAATGTCGGCGGTAGATGCGTTTTGTGACGTGGGTAGGGAAATAACGGGCGATGGTCGCGGTACAGAGGACATAAAATGCAGAATGGCGACGGGAGGGAAAGCATTCCGGGAAGACGAGAAATGTGCTAACACCGAACAGTAATGTGCGTATGAGGAGGTCTTTTCGGAAAGCATTTGAGCGGAGAGGTGCCTTGTACGGACGTGACACGTGGACGACAGGCGGTGCGGACAGCGGGAGATTAGAGGCGTTTGAGATGTGGTGCCACAGAAGAATGCCAATGATTAGGTGGGTAGCTCGCATAACCAATGAAGAGGTACTGGACAGACCCGTGGCCAAAAGAGGGGATCGCAGACATCGAGGAATCGTACATGTAGCACCGGGGGGAGGTGTGTGGGGGTACAAATCGCAGAGGGAGACCGAGAGACGCGTATAGTATGCCGATTCACGTGGATGTGGGTTGCCGTTCCCATGAGGAGATGAAAGGGCCTGCTCAGGACAGAGACTAGGGTGGAGAGCTGCATCAAAGCAGACCCCGGACCGAGGAGCATAATGCGAATAACATTAACCGCCCGGGACAAAGAGTATGGTGACATTTGCCGATACCGGATAGGCCGTCGCACGTGTGCCCCGTAACCGGGAAAGATACATGATCCGCAGGCCGTGACGGGTATTCCACCCGCTGCACATGCAATGTGTCGTTTGTACGCCCGACCGGGTACCGCGCATCGTAAACACGAACCGTTGCGCATGCCCCAGGAGCCCGCGAACAAAAGGGTCCCATCGTGGGGAGAGAGGTACAGCGGTAGAGCAGACGGGCGCAAATGCCACGGTAGCATGTGCGTGGACACCCCATGACGGGAGGTATCGCGTGAGGTGTAATGTGCACGGAGGATGTCCGCCAAGAGCCGGTCGACAGCCATTTTGGAACCGTGGGCCGAACCATGTCGGTGCGCGTTGTCCCTGTACCGGTGGTCGGTGTTCAGAACAATAGCGGGCCCGTGCACCGACACGTTGTCCTGCCCCCGATATTATCAGGGAAGGCCTGGTATTTGGACATCATTGCGGCATGGGGCGACAGTTGTCGATGAACGTGCGAGACGGGAACCGTTACGAACAACACTGTCAACCGGTTGCGCACGACGGAGGACACCCTTGCGTTGTACTACATAGCGATAGCATGTAGCAGACGGGGGCTGTACGGTGTTGTGTCTGAGGAGGCCGCAATCACGTACATGCAGGTAAGTGTATGTGACGTGCGCGTACCGTACATGTACAAATACGGCCCCACCCAGCACGTACATTGGCGCGTATGAATGTGTAGTAATGGGTCTGCCCTATCCTCCCGCCGCCCGTAATGTCTGTGGCAGCCGCGGTGAATCACCGCAACAATGGATGGCATCGGTGATGGGTAGGAGTGAATGGCGACATGTCGTGTAGCCCGCCGGTCGTGTGTACACACGTATTCCACAACATTGCCGTTTACCGGCCATAGATCCCGCAGGCGACGCCCGTGTACATGTCCAGACGTCCGAGGCGTGTGACGTACGTAACATTCCCATCCGACGTGTGCCACGTCGCCGACCGCACCGTACTGTGTGCTGCACGGCCCGTAGTCCCATGTCGACGAACCGCCGTCCACTGTTCTGCGAGCGGGTACCACATCATTAACATCCCATGTACAGCCAAACGCCAGCCGCCGGTGGATCGATCGCGAAAGGTACCTGCCCGTCGAGCCGTTGCGTCACGTCCTGCCTGCACAGCACTCCACCGTGAGGTGGCGTACCGCTGCAGTGCAATGCGTGTAATGCGTGTCCCCGCACGTTACTGATTGGGCTCTTCCATGGCCTCTAACGTCAAACCTCCTCCCTCCGTAGATGTGCCAATCGCACACGTTCATAGCCAGGCCGCAACACTATACCAGTTACACACGTTTGCAGATCAGATGAGATTAATTATTTGTTCCGCAGACCCAAATTGAGGGGATCCTCGTGGATGTGGAACATGTCAAGAAACAAAAGGTACAGGTTGCATAACAACAAATACTAACAATGTAAATACAGATACATGTGTGTGTAAGGTTTTTCTTTTAGGGTTTTTTTGTGATCGTATAATAGTACTGATATAGTATGAGTGCATGCAGCACGTGGTACAAGGCAGCAAGTCACTAACGGAGTAGAAGGAGGTGGCCACTAGAAGGTCGTTTAGGTTCCTCGTCAACTGACCTTTATTTGTAGCTAAATTGTTTGTACCTGATGGTAAAGTATTGGAAATGTGTGTTCCTGAGTAGTGGACCCCTTTGTGAACCGAAGTAGGTGCTTTTAGATCCTTGTGTAGACCATTGTTGTTTCTAGTATTGTATGTGTGAACCGAGCTGCTTGTTGGGAAAAGGGATATATATTATTTATGACAAATGTCGTTAAGGAATAAATACACTGAGAGGCGGTAGTTAATATACCCAGTTCTTTGAAGAGGCTTCTACAGGACGTCCGTGAATGTACGCCACAAATAATGCGTATTACACGTTTTTGGGCTCCGAAGACTTGTGACCGACCTGAAGAGTTACCCCACAATTATTATACCATATGACATTAAGGAATGAAAGTAAGCAGAGTATGCAAGCTTTGGTATTTGCATGTCTCCTATGTCTGATAACACCCGTATTGGAAATACAGAGTTGTTGGGTCGTTTCTGCAGTTCTGTGGCGTGCTCCTCCCAACTAAATGTATTACCAAGCTGTAATCCCAGGCATTTAATTCTGTCAACCTCTTGTATCTGCCCTTCGCCATATTCGATGCATATGCTGTAAGGAAATGTCTTACATGTCCTGAACCGCAGGTAGTGCGTCTTTGCAACGTTTAATGACGATGAGTTGGATTTAAACCATGTAGTAATGTACATGAAATTATCATTAGCGGACGTTTCCATCACTATACGTGACGTACTCTCTATTGCAATACGTGTATCATCTGCAGACAAACCGAACTCTGCCTCTGGTAGTGTAACCGATGAGAGATCATTAACGTACACAAGAAAAAGCAATGGCCCTAAGACGGGTCCCTGTGGGACACCACATGTAGTTGCGTCCCAACCCGATGATGACTGTTGGCCTCATTCACTAGTCGCTTGCACCGACACCCTTCGATTCCTGTTAGTGAGGTACGGCTCGAACCATTTGGCAGCGTTTCCCGTGACCCCATAGAATCCTAATGTACGTAAAAGGATGTTATGGTGCACACAATCAAATGCCTTTGACAACTCACAGAAAATACCTGCTGCTTGCAATGTATCATCTAATGAGTTACGTACGTTCGCACTGAAGGTGTAAATAGCCCTCTCAATATCGGAACCTTTCAGAAATCCAAACTGTGATCTAGACAATATGCCATTTGTGGTGAAGTGGGTGAGAAGCCGCCTGTACATTACCTTTTCTATAATGTTTGAGAATGCTGGCAAAAGTGAAATGGGTCTGTAGTTTGATGGTATCTCTGTATCCCCCTTCGTGACGAGAGGTTTAATACCTGCATATGTTAGCCAATCAGGAAACGTTCCCGTTATAACAGACGGGTTACACAAATAACCTAAGATTGTGCTACGTCCACAGGAACACGCGTTAAGTAACGTTGTTGTTATTTCATCGTATCCACTGGACGCCTTTGTTTTTCAAGATCGTATTGTGGACGACATTCCGTGTGGTGACGTGACCGACATATTCATGTGTGTGAAGCTATTTGTAAATGCTAGTTTCAAATAATCAAGCGCATTATGTACTGACCCCGACAATCGCATACTATCAGTAACGGATAGAAAGTACGTGTTAAATAGATGTGCCACACTATGCCCATCGGTTACTAATGTCGCAGCTACCCCTAACCGTACCTGCTCGTGTTCCTCTCCGGTTCTACCAGTCGCTTCTTTCACTATATCCCATATTGTATTTATTTGGTTGCCTGATGTTGCTATCTTCTTTGTCATAGTGCATTTGTTTAGATACCTGAATAGCTGTTTGTAATATTGTACAGTATCCCTTATATTTAGGTAGATCATCGTCGTTGCAGCTACTCTAGGCTGATAGATACATACTCCTATTTGTCGTACACGAAATCTGTAGTCCTTGTGTAATCCAAGGTTTTCTTATAGACGTCTGTTTCAGTCGCGTTACTTTTAGAGGAAACCAGTTTCCAAACATGATACTAATATTATTAATGAATGCCTGCCTGCAGTGTGCAGGCAGTGACTACCAGACGGCAGGCAGGTCGCCATTTGCATCCGACCACCGTGGCACGTGTGCACAAAGGCGTACAGTAGTCTGCAGCATCCGTTGTCACGGCGCCGCCACGAGAACCGACGAATCGTAGCACCAACGCACACGCCTCCAGGTCGAACGTGGAGAGGTACCTCATGGCGCGCCCCTGCTGGTCTGTTGGGGAGCTCCGGGAAAGGGGCAACAAGTACGCTGCGGCGTGTGTGGTCTTTACTGCCGCTTTGCGCGGTGTCGGACGAGTGCCGTGTGCACAGGACTACGTCACATTCCTGTGGCACAGGTGAATCGGTCAGTCCACGAAGGTCATTAGGCACGAAACGAAGAGGGGTACAGGGGCAGGAAAAACGTTACACAGCATACACCATCGGTTCGGGTATTTATTTATTTACCTATTCTGTGTTATCGTCGTAGCAATAGCTTGGGAGCTGCCAAGCACTGTGCAGTTGTCGTTTGTTGAATAATACGTTCAGCACAATAGGCATTGCAAAACCGCCGACGCATGACC
>JAOYRU010001740.1:5000-17500 GCA_026315105.1 Locusta migratoria | reverse complement strand
CCGCGTCAGCCCTCCAGGGCCTCGCTGGAGTATTTGCTACTACCACCAAGATCTGCACCGACGGCGGCTCCAGGCAGGCTCACGCCCAGACCCTTCTGCGCTCACCGCCGCGACCCTCCTACTCGTCAGGGCTTCGCGGCCGGCCGCGAGGACCGGCCATGACTGCCAGACTGACGGCCGAGTATAGGCACGACGCTTCAGCGCCATCCATTTTCAGGGCTAGTTGCTTCGGCAGGTGAGTTGTTACACACTCCTTAGCGGATTCCGACTTCCATGGCCACCGTCCTGCTGTCTTAAGCAACCAACGCCTTTCATGGTTTCCCATGAGCGTCGATTCGGGCGCCTTAACTCGGCGTTTGGTTCATCCCACAGCGCCAGTTCTGCTTACCAAAAGTGGCCCACTTGGCACTCCGATCCGAGTCGTTTGCTCGCGGCTTCAGCATATCAAGCAAGCCGGAGATCTCACCCATTTAAAGTTTGAGAATAGGTTGAGGTCGTTTCGGCCCCAAGGCCTCTAATCATTCGCTTTACCGGATGAGACTCGTACGAGCACCAGCTATCCTGAGGGAAACTTCGGAGGGAACCAGCTACTAGATGGTTCGATTAGTCTTTCGCCCCTATACCCAGCTCCGACGATCGATTTGCACGTCAGAATCGCTACGGACCTCCATCAGGGTTTCCCCTGACTTCGTCCTGGCCAGGCATAGTTCACCATCTTTCGGGTCCCAACGTGTACGCTCTAGGTGCGCCTCACCTCGCAATGAGGACGAGACGCCCCGGGAGTGCGGAGGCCGCCGCCCCGTTAAGGGCGGGGAAGCCCCATCCTCCCTCGGCCCGCGCAAGGCGAGACCTTCACTTTCATTACGCCTTTAGGTTTCGTACAGCCCAATGACTCGCGCACATGTTAGACTCCTTGGTCCGTGTTTCAAGACGGGTCGTGAAATTGTCCAAAGCTGAAGCGCCGCTGACGGGAGCGATTATTCCGCCCGAGAGCATCCCGAGCCAACAGCGGCGCGGGTCCGGGGCCGGGCCAGGTAGGTCCGTCATCCGGGAAGAACCGCGCGCGCTTGCCGGGAGCCCGGGCGCCCCGAAGGGCGAATCGACTCCTCCAGATGTACCGCCGAGCAGCCAGCCGGGACACCGGGGCTCTGCCCAACAGACGCGAACCGAGGCCCGCGGAAGGACAGGCTGCGCACCCGGGCCGTAGGCCGGCACCCAGCGGGTCGCGACGTCCTACTAGGGGAGAAGTGCGGCCCACCGCACACTGGAACGGCCCCACCCCGCGGCGAGTGGAAAGGCAACCGGACACGACCCCGCCGCGGATTGCTCCGCGCGGGCGGCCGGCCCCATCTGCCGAGGGCGGGGGCCAGTGGCCGGATGGGCGTGAATCTCACCCGTTCGACCTTTCGGACTTCTCACGTTTACCCCAGAACGGTTTCACGTACTTTTGAACTCTCTCTTCAAAGTTCTTTTCAACTTTCCCTCACGGTACTTGTTCGCTATCGGTCTCGTGGTCATATTTAGTCTCAGATGGAGTTTACCACCCACTTGGAGCTGCACTCTCAAGCAACCCGACTCGAAGGAGAGGTCCCGCCGACGCTCGCACCGGCCGCTACGGGCCTGGCACCCTCTACGGGCCGTGGCCTCATTCAAGTTGGACTTGGACTCGGCGCGAGGCGTCGGGGTAGTGGACCCTCCCAAACACCACATGCCACGACAGGCGGCAGCCTGCGGGGTTCGGTGCTGGACTCTTCCCTGTTCGCTCGCCGCTACTGGGGGAATCCTTGTTAGTTTCTTTTCCTCCGCTTAGTAATATGCTTAAATTCAGCGGGTAGTCTCGCCTGCTCTGAGGTCGTTGTTTGAGAGGCTGCGCCACGTGCGACCAGTCGGCTGTGCACGCTACCGAGACACAGTACCGGTATGCGAACCGACCGGGCGACGGGCGCGGCGCGCTACGCGCATTTCAGGAGACGCGCCGAGGCTCGCGCCCCGACACGACGCTCCCAAGTCTCCGAAGCGAGGCGGGCGCCGAAACGCCTGCCGGCTTCAGTATACGTAGCCGACCCTCAGCCAGACGTGGCCCGGGAACGGAATCCATGGACCGCAATGTGCGTTCGAAACGTCGATGTTCATGTGTCCTGCAGTTCACATGTCGACGCGCAATTTGCTGCGTTCTTCATCGACCCACGAGCCGAGTGATCCACCGTCCTGGGTGATCTTTTTCACAATTTGTTTGTCTGTTCGTTGCGTGCGCAACTGTTTGCATAGGCGGGACCGGGGCGTTTGACGGCCCCTGTTCCATTCCACATTCGTCGTACGGCTCCACACCGGAGCAGAGAGGCACTCGGGCGAAAGTCATTCAAAACCGGCGCCGGGCGCCAGGTGCCGCGGGCCTCCCGCCTCCGGAGCTTCAGCGCTCGTACACCAGCTCAGCAGTTAGTTTTGAGACGTGCGCGTGGTCCCGCACGCGGCGCGCGCCCAGGAGGCGCAGTGTCTGTATGCGCGACAAGACACGCACATCGCAAGACATGCAGTCAAGTCGGTAATGATCCTTCCGCAGGTTCACCTACGGAAACCTTGTTACGACTTTTACTTCCTCTAAATGATCAAGTTTGGTCATCTTTCCGGTAGCATCGGCAACGACAGAGTCGATGCCGCGTACCAGTCCGAAGACCTCACTAAATCATTCAATCGGTAGTAGCGACGGGCGGTGTGTACAAAGGGCAGGGACGTAATCAACGCGAGCTTATGACTCGCGCTTACTGGGAATTCCTCGTTCATGGGGAACAATTGCAAGCCCCAATCCCTAGCACGAAGGAGGTTCAGCGGGTTACCCCGACCTTTCGGCCTAGGAAGACACGCTGATTCCTTCAGTGTAGCGCGCGTGCGGCCCAGAACATCTAAGGGCATCACAGACCTGTTATTGCTCAATCTCGTGCGGCTAGAAGCCGCCTGTCCCTCTAAGAAGAAAAGTAATCGCTGACAGCACGAAGGATGTCACGCGACTAGTTAGCAGGCTAGAGTCTCGTTCGTTATCGGAATTAACCAGACAAATCGCTCCACCAACTAAGAACGGCCATGCACCACCACCCACCGAATCAAGAAAGAGCTATCAATCTGTCAATCCTTCCGGTGTCCGGGCCTGGTGAGGTTTCCCGTGTTGAGTCAAATTAAGCCGCAGGCTCCACTCCTGGTGGTGCCCTTCCGTCAATTCCTTTAAGTTTCAGCTTTGCAACCATACTTCCCCCGGAACCCAAAAGCTTTGGTTTCCCGGAGGCTGCCCGCCGAGTCATCGGAGGAACTGCGGCGGATCGCTGGCTGGCATCGTTTATGGTTAGAACTAGGGCGGTATCTGATCGCCTTCGAACCTCTAACTTTCGTTCTTGATTAATGAAAACATACTTGGCAAATGCTTTCGCTTCTGTTCGTCTTGCGACGATCCAAGAATTTCACCTCTAACGTCGCAATACGAATGCCCCCGCCTGTCCCTATTAATCATTACCTCGGGTTCCGAAAACCAACAAAATAGAACCGAGGTCCTATTCCATTATTCCATGCACACAGTATTCAGGCGGGCTTGCCTGCTTTAAGCACTCTAATTTGTTCAAAGTAAACGTGCCGGCCCACCTCGACACTCGGTAAAGAGCACCGCGGTAGGATTTCAACGGGGTCCGCCTCGGGACGCACGGGCACGCACGAGGCGGCCGCGCGCCTTCGGCTCGCCCCACCGGCAGGACGTCCCACGATACATGCCAGTTAAACACCGACGGGCGGTGAACCAACAGCGTGGGACACAAATCCAACTACGAGCTTTTTAACCGCAACAACTTTAATATACGCTATTGGAGCTGGAATTACCGCGGCTGCTGGCACCAGACTTGCCCTCCAATAGATACTCGTTAAAGGATTTAAAGTGTACTCATTCCGATTACGGGGCCTCGGATGAGTCCCGTATCGTTATTTTTCGTCACTACCTCCCCGTGCCGGGAGTGGGTAATTTGCGCGCCTGCTGCCTTCCTTGGATGTGGTAGCCGTTTCTCAGGCTCCCTCTCCGGAATCGAACCCTGATTCCCCGTTACCCGTTACAACCATGGTAGGCGCAGAACCTACCATCGACAGTTGATAAGGCAGACATTTGAAAGATGCGTCGCCGGTACGGAGACCGTGCGATCAGCCCAAAGTTATTCAGAGTCACCAAGGCAAACGGACCGGACGAGCCGACCGATTGGTTTTGATCTAATAAAAGCGTCCCTTCCATCTCTGGTCGGGACTCTGTTTGCATGTATTAGCTCTAGAATTACCACAGTTATCCAAGTAACGTGGGTACGATCTAAGGAACCATAACTGATTTAATGAGCCATTCGCGGTTTCACCTTAATGCGGCTTGTACTGAGACATGCATGGCTTAATCTTTGAGACAAGCATATGACTACTGGCAGGATCAACCAGGGAGCTGCCTTGCTTGCATAGCGTAGCAGCGAGGCCTGGCCGGGAGTGCGTCCCGGCGGCCCGCGCGAACACGCAGTTCGCACCAGGAAGAAGAGTCCAGGAGGAGGCGGGGCTCCCCTGCACGATACACCTCGAAACCCTCTCAGGTCCCGGCGGCGCGCGGCGCCGGCCGAAGCACGTGGTCGGGTCCGAGAGAGGCGCAATCGCCCGGAGACAGGCGAGTAGACGAGTTCAGAAAACCCGTGCTCCCAACTGAGCTTGCCGCTGCCGGCAGAGGCCCGGGAGCGTGCTGTCGTGGCATTGCCGGCGGGAGGCAACACGGACGGCCGAGGCCGGCCGGAAGCTCCGGCGCCGGCGCCACAAGGGCGGGGCCGGGGCCCCGCCCCGTAGGCGGCGTGCAGAAGCGGGCGGGCGCGGCCGAGTCACCGGCCGCCGGCCGCGGTACAAGCCGCCGGCGAGAACCGCCGGGGCCACCGAGCCAGCAGCCGGAGTCGGGCCGCCGAACGCCGGGCGGCGGAGCAGCCCACACAGGCCGCAGCCGCCGCGCCGCGCTTCGCACAGCGCGCCCCGCCGCCGCTCCCACTCGCGGGGAGCCGCGCCGGACGCGCGCCGCCGCGCGCCCCTCCCGCCCGCCGCGCGCCGCGCCCGGCCGCCGCCTCGGCGGCAGCGCGCCGGCGCCGCGCGGCCGGCGCGCGCGCCCGCGCCGCCCGCCCCACCGCCGCCGCGCGGCCCCCGCCCGCCGGCCGGCGTCGCCGCCCGCCCGCCGGCCCACCGTACCGGTCGCCACGCACTTCGGCAGGAAAGTGCACCACCGGGTGACCGTCACACGCAATCGTACGAATCGCGTGTTGCGTCCCAGAGAGCAACCGGTAACGATAGGGCAACGACACCACACCCATTTCAGTGGGTCCTGTGAAGTTGGCAACCCTTTCTTTGGTCCTTTGGAGAACGTACTCTCCTTTCGGAGTTCTAGACGGATACGCGATAGGTGCGGGGTGCAAAACGTAAATAGCTCTGCAACAGTTCGCCGACAAACATACGGAACTTTCCCGCAGACTGTAGTGGTTGTTTGTCTCGTCCTCTCCGCCCGTTTTCGGTTCGTCTGTTTTTCTTTCATGTCCGTTTCTGTTCTTTTGTTGTTGGTTCCGTTACTGCGGTTGTTCCTGTTGTTGTGCCCTGCTTGTTTGTGGTGTTTGTTGTTGTCGTCGTTTACACACATAGTTCCGATCACAGTCGGAAGTAGCTCCCAAAGAGCTGTACAGGTAATCCTAATGACGTTTGACTGTGCACACCATACGTCATGCGGTAAATGCAATAATGGGGACTCCATTGACACGCCACTGTGAGGTTCCGGGGTTCCCCGTACAAAATCGAAATACCCCTGTCGATTTTCGCCGGCAAAATAGTAGCAATTGACCACAAACTGGAGTCGTTTTGGAGGTGGCTTGACAGAATTCTTTGCCCAATAGCGCAAACAGAGCTCGCGAAGCGTTCTACAGGACATCCGAAAAACATCTGTCCGTGCAGAGTATACGTCACCAGGTAAATGCAGCCATGTGGAATGCATCGTCACGTCACTGTACACTGGCACCACTGTCGTCGGGAAACCGGCATTGTCTTTGGGGCCTCTGTGTACATATACTGCACTTGTAGAGTGCATGGGAACATTGCTATCGAATCGCCCGAAGAGCACGAAACAAAACAAACAAACGTGCGTTTACCACGGTGGATATCCGAGTAGCTGTCGTATTCGTGCCCCTCACCCGGGACATGTACATTTGCCGCACATTCAATGAGCGAGTACCGACCATCGTAGACAAGAACCATTGCACATGTCCCCAGAGCTCGGGAAGGAAACAAAAACGAGTCGAATTGTTGGAAGGAAACGGGTGCACAGTCCACGGTAGCATGTCAATGGACACCCCATTATTGCAATTACCTCATGCGGTATAATCCGCACGGAACAATGCTATTCGGCGTACCTGCAGAACCCGTTGCCGGCCATTGAGAACCGCGATCGGAACCATGCTCGTACAATGTGGCAAACGAGTATCTCGAAGGACACCACATGTCGTGGTGATGTGTCGTAGTCTGCAGAACCATGTAAACCGTGTACAGAGAACCCCCGAACCGATGTCGTGGACGCAGGTGGAACGATGTCGCGCGCCACGCACACGAAAGGCATAAGTACGCATGCGCGCCCGGGTAAGCACCAGCGCCGCCACACCGACAATAGCACCAGCGGGTAGCTGTGATCGGGAACGACGTGGCGAGGTGACGCGCGGTTACGGTACGCCACGGTAGGTTAGGGTTGCGTTAGGTTAGGTTACGTGAGGTCGGGTTAGGTTAGGCTACGTTGGGTTAGGTTAGGTCACGTTGCGTTAGGTTAGGTCAGGTTAGGTTAGGTTAGGTTAGGGTAGGGTAGGGTAGGTTAGGTTAGGTTAGGCGACGCTACGCTAGGTTACGTTAGCGGAGGGCAGGGCAGGTGACGCGACGCGACGCCAGGCCGGGTCACGTCACGTCGCGTCACAGCGCGCCGGGCGGCGCCCGCGGCCGCGCCCCGCCCCCCACGCCAGCCGACGCCGGCCTGCGGAGGGCGGCGCGACGTGCGCGCGTGCGGGGCACAGCCGCGCGCCGGGGCCGCCCGCCCGACGGGCACCGGGCGCCGGGGCAGCGGCCGGCCGCGGCCCGGCCGAGGCGCCCAGGCCGGCGGCGCGGCGGCGCGCGGGGCCGGCAGCGGGCGCGGCGCGTGCGCCCCGCGGGGGCCGGTGGCGCTGCGCCGGGCCGGGCCGGAGTGGCGGCGGTCCGAGCGGCCGGCGGCCGGCGGGGGCGCGCGCCGCCGCCCCCGACCGAACCGAGCGGATAGGGACAGCGGGAAAGTCGGGGAGGGCGGCGAACGCGTCACGGCGCGGTCCCGGGGGGTGCCCACAGTGGAATGAGAGGGCGACCAGGGCCCGCCGTCCACCCGCGCGTGGCGCGAAATTCGGGGGTCGCCCGGCGGAGGAGGGCCGGCGACGGCGAGCCGGCGGCCGGCGGAGCGGACGTGTGTTCGCGCGGCGACAAATGGACCGGCCGCCACCGTTTGTGTCCGCGAGCGCCAACCCGAACGCCGGAGGCCGGCGGCAGTGCGAGACGGGCGGGCAAATGGCACACGTATGGGAGCACCCCCCGAAACGGCGCGCGCGCGGCAAAAAAAAAAAAAAAAAAAAAAAAAAAAAAAAAAAAAAAAAAAAACACACAAAGAGGTGGAGGGGGGGGGGGGGGGGGTGTGTGTGTGTGTGTGTGTGTGTGTGTGTGTGTGTGTGTGTGTGTGTGTGTGCGGCGGCACGGACACACACGCACAAAAGAACAGGTAACATGTGCATTACGACACAAGGTCGGCAATACGCGTGCACGACAAGGTGCATCACCGGCCATTGGACGGGTACACGAACGGAGGACGTCCGTACAGAACGAACGCAGACAGACGCGCGAGTGGGTGAGACCAGGATCCCGGTTCCGCCCTCCCGCCGGCCCGTCGATGTGGTGCAGGGCGACGACGCGCCGTGGAGGAGCGGCCCGCGGCCGTCGCCAGCGTGTGCGGCGCCGAGGGCGCGGCAGGTGGCGCTGCCGGCGACGGGTGCGCGGAACCGCCGATAGGTGGCGCCGGCGAGGGCACGGCGGGAGGCGGGCGGCCGTCGTGCGGCCGGCAGATGGCGGCACCGCGCCGAGGAGCCGGCCGGGTTAATGGCGGGGACGGCGGTGACGCCGCCACGTAGAGACCAATTGCGACGGGCGAACGAGGAGGCGCCGCCCCGGAGCGCAGGGGCGCGCCCGATCGCGTTGGGCGACACTCGCGTGGCGCGGCCGGGGGGGTGGCCCGCACCCGGTTCACGGCCGACGTCGCCAGCGACACGAGGGCGGAGGGTGCCGGACCTGCGACGTTGGCACCCCTGCGTCGGGAAGGCGTACATGTCGAGACAGACATGCAATTGGTGCGGAGGTCCGTGTACGAAAGGGAAACAGGTGCGCATAAATGCCGCCGAGAAGGTACACAAACGTACCGCAAAGGTTGGCGGGCTCCCCACGAGTGTCCGCCCAGTGGTGCAAACATAGTAGTAACTAGGTCGCAAGGAGGTCTACCGGAAGCCGTCGTGACGTGTCGCCGTGCACACCGTACGTCGGCGGATAGACGCGGTGATGTGGAAGGTCATTTGCGCGTTACTGCACACGCGGCACCGCGTGTCCGAGACAGGCACACCGTCATTTTGCGGCCCTGTGTACATACACCACAGTTGTAGAGGTCATGTGAACATTCGTATGGTAACCGCCCGAGGGAAATACGTGTACAAACGCCAGACCGCAGTTGTACGACGCGACGGGCATGGGAGGGAAGCATCAGTTGGGAAGGGCGTGAGGCAGGGTGCTAGCCTATCTCCGATGCTTTTCAGTGTGCACATCGAGCAGGCGGTGAAGGAAAGCACGGACGGCTTTGGGATAGGGAGTAACGTTCAGGGGGACGACAGGACAGTGTAATGCTGCCAGAGACAGCAAAGGACCCGGAAGAGCGGTTGAATGGAATGGACAGTGTGTTGCGGGGAATGTATACAATGGACATTGACAAGAGCAAAACAAAAGTAATGGAAGTGCGGTCGTCGAGGATCAGGCGATGCCGAAGGAGGTAGAGTGGGGAACGATACAATGTCGGCGGTAGATGCGTTTTGTGACGTGGGTAGGGAAATAACGGGCGATGGTCGCGGTACAGAGGACATAAAATGCAGAATGGCGACGGGAGGGAAAGCATTCCGGGAAGACGAGAAATGTGCTAACACCGAACAGTAATGTGCGTATGAGGAGGTCTTTTCGGAAAGCATTTGAGCGGAGAGGTGCCTTGTACGGACGTGACACGTGGACGACAGGCGGTGCGGACAGCGGGAGATTAGAGGCGTTTGAGATGTGGTGCCACAGAAGAATGCCAATGATTAGGTGGGTAGCTCGCATAACCAATGAAGAGGTACTGGACAGACCCGTGGCCAAAAGAGGGGATCGCAGACATCGAGGAATCGTACATGTAGCACCGGGGGGAGGTGTGTGGGGGTACAAATCGCAGAGGGAGACCGAGAGACGCGTATAGTATGCCGATTCACGTGGATGTGGGTTGCCGTTCCCATGAGGAGATGAAAGGGCCTGCTCAGGACAGAGACTAGGGTGGAGAGCTGCATCAAAGCAGACCCCGGACCGAGGAGCATAATGCGAATAACATTAACCGCCCGGGACAAAGAGTATGGTGACATTTGCCGATACCGGATAGGCCGTCGCACGTGTGCCCCGTAACCGGGAAAGATACATGATCCGCAGGCCGTGACGGGTATTCCACCCGCTGCACATGCAATGTGTCGTTTGTACGCCCGACCGGGTACCGCGCATCGTAAACACGAACCGTTGCGCATGCCCCAGGAGCCCGCGAACAAAAGGGTCCCATCGTGGGGAGAGAGGTACAGCGGTAGAGCAGACGGGCGCAAATGCCACGGTAGCATGTGCGTGGACACCCCATGACGGGAGGTATCGCGTGAGGTGTAATGTGCACGGAGGATGTCCGCCAAGAGCCGGTCGACAGCCATTTTGGAACCGTGGGCCGAACCATGTCGGTGCGCGTTGTCCCTGTACCGGTGGTCGGTGTTCAGAACAATAGCGGGCCCGTGCACCGACACGTTGTCCTGCCCCCGATATTATCAGGGAAGGCCTGGTATTTGGACATCATTGCGGCATGGGGCGACAGTTGTCGATGAACGTGCGAGACGGGAACCGTTACGAACAACACTGTCAACCGGTTGCGCACGACGGAGGACACCCTTGCGTTGTACTACATAGCGATAGCATGTAGCAGACGGGGGCTGTACGGTATTGTGTCTGAGGTGGCCGCAATCACGTACATGCAGGTAAGTGTATGTGACGTGCGCGTACCGTACATGTACAAATACGGCCCCACCCAGCACGTACATTGGCGCGTATGAATGTGTAGTAATGGGTCTGCCCTATCCTCCCGCCGCCCGTAATGTCTGTGGCAGCCGCGGTGAATCACCGCAACAATGGATGGCATCGGTGATGGGTAGGAGTGAATGGCGACATGTCGTGTAGCCCGCCGGTCGTGTGTACACACGTATTCCACAACATTGCCGTTTACCGGCCATAGATCCCGCAGGCGACGCCCGTGTACATGTCCAGACGTCCGAGGCGTGTGACGTACGTAACATTCCCATCCGACGTGTGCCACGTCGCCGACCGCACCGTACTGTGTGCTGCACGGCCCGTAGTCCCATGTCGACGAACCGCCGTCCACTGTTCTGCGAGCGGGTACCACATCATTAACATCCCATGTACAGCCAAACGCCAGCCGCCGGTGGATCGATCGCGAAAGGTACCTGCCCGTCGAGCCGTTGCGTCACGTCCTGCCTGCACAGCACTCCACCGTGAGGTGGCGTACCGCTGCAGTGCAATGCGTGTAATGCGTGTCCCCGCACGTTACTGATTGGGCTCTTCCATGGCCTCTAACGTCAAACCTCCTCCCTCCGTAGATGTGCCAATCGCACACGTTCATAGCCAGGCCGCAACACTATACCAGTTACACACGTTTGCAGATCAGATGAGATTAATTATTTGTTCCGCAGACCCAAATTGAGGGGATCCTCGTGGATGTGGAACATGTCAAGAAACAAAAGGTACAGGTTGCATAACAACAAATACTAACAATGTAAATACAGATACATGTGTGTGTAAGGTTTTTCTTTTAGGGTTTTTTTGTGATCGTATAATAGTACTGATATAGTATGAGTGCATGCAGCACGTGGTACAAGGCAGCAAGTCACTAACGGAGTAGAAGGAGGTGGCCACTAGAAGGTCGTTTAGGTTCCTCGTCAACTGACCTTTATTTGTAGCTAAATTGTTTGTACCTGATGGTAAAGTATTGGAAATGTGTGTTCCTGAGTAGTGGACCCCTTTGTGAACCGAAGTAGGTGCTTTTAGATCCTTGTGTAGACCATTGTTGTTTCTAGTATTGTATGTGTGAACCGAGCTGCTTGTTGGGAAAAGGGATATATATTATTTATGACAAATGTCGTTAAGGAATAAATACACTGAGAGGCGGTAGTTAATATACCCAGTTCTTTGAAGAGGCTTCTACAGGACGTCCGTGAATGTACGCCACAAATAATGCGTATTACACGTTTTTGGGCTCCGAAGACTTGTGACCGACCTGAAGAGTTACCCCACAATTATTATACCATATGACATTAAGGAATGAAAGTAAGCAGAGTATGCAAGCTTTGGTATTTGCATGTCTCCTATGTCTGATAACACCCGTATTGGAAATACAGAGTTGTCTGGGTCGTTCTGCAGTTCTGTGGCGTGCTCCTCCCAACTAAATGTATTACCAAGCTGTAATCCCAGGCATTTAATTCTGTCAACCTCTTGTATCTGCCCTTCGCCATATTCGATGCATATGCTGTAAGGAAATGTCTTACATGTCCTGAACCGCAGGTAGTGCGTCTTTGCAACGTTTAATGACGATGAGTTGGATTTAAACCATGTAGTAATGTACATGAAATTATCATTAGCGGACGTTTCCATCACTATACGTGACGTACTCTCTATTGCAATACGTGTATCATCTGCAGACAAACCGAACTCTGCCTCTGGTAGTGTAACCGATGAGAGATCATTAACGTACACAAGAAAAAGCAATGGCCCTAAGACGGGTCCCTGTGGGACACCACATGTAGTTGCGTCCCAACCCGATGATGACTGTTGGCCTCATTCACTAGTCGCTTGCACCGACACCCTTCGATTCCTGTTAGTGAGGTACGGCTCGAACCATTTGGCAGCGTTTCCCGTGACCCCATAGAATCCTAATGTACGTAAAAGGATGTTATGGTGCACACAATCAAATGCCTTTGACAACTCACAGAAAATACCTGCTGCTTGCAATGTATCATCTAATGAGTTACGTACGTTCGCACTGAAGGTGTAAATAGCCCTCTCAATATCGGAACCTTTCAGAAATCCAAACTGTGATC
>JAOYRU010001739.1:0-29106 GCA_026315105.1 Locusta migratoria | reverse complement strand
AAGAGACTGGTGCCTAAAACCAGCGCCTTAGACCGCTCGGCCACGTTACCACTGGAACGACGACCGCAATACTGTTGCTTTTGCTCTGCAGCAAGCAGTTACAAGAGGAAACAAAACGCCTATGCAATCGTCGCACGGCACATTTCCTCCGCTCTCTCGTCAGAGAGTACTCCCTTGGCAGCAAGAGAAACATCATTCCTGCCCTACGAAAACACCATCCGACAGCTTTAGCTGCGATCGTGGAAGAGAAAGCCTGAAGATCCAGTTTCGTGGTGTGCCACAAAATTATGGCAGCGGTGGGATTCGAACCCACGCCTCCGAAGAGACTGGTGCCTTAAACCAGCGCCTTAGACCGCTCGGCCACGCTACCTGCGCTGGGTGTAAGCACTGTGCCTTCTTATCTCTTATCCAAACAGGGCATACTATTCTACTGTGACTGCCTGCTTATCCATCACATCGTAAACAAGTGCCCCTTTCAACTAAACTTCTCACGCATCATCCCAATTTTCTACCTTGTCCTGGGCCAACAGTTGTACGCAATTTGACCTCTGAGAACACGTGAAAAACAAAGACAGAGCTGTCATTATCACTCAACATTTGTTCACGGTTAGTTGGGGGCAGCAACAGCAAGGCAAAGAGCTACTGCAGAAATTGATTGCCGTGACCAGGATTCGAACCTAAGATATTGAGGCCACAACAAAGCTACGTACTAAGCACTTTTATTTGTTCTTTTCTTACGTTCTTCTCTGTGAGGACTATGAAGTGACATTCCAGGCGAGGGATGGCGGCTCGGGGGTGCGTGGGGGGGGGGGTCTTTCTCTTGACTTTGCTGACTTTGCTCGACTGCCGCTCGCTGCCGCTCGGTCGGAAGGCAAAGGTGTATAAATCAAATGGGCAAACAGACTGCGAGAAGATCGTAGTATACGCACACACAGAAATGCACAATGTCCCTGCTTGGTGGAAGATTCGTGTACTCTGAAAAAACATATGTATTAGAGACTACGATATGCAAAGTTCCTCACTGAATAGTAGAGGGAGTCACAAAATTTGGAGGATCTGAGATGGGGAAAAAATAAAAACAAACTAGTGCAAAATTGCCGTGACCAGGATTCGAACCTGGGTTATTGCGGCCACAACGCAATGTCCTAACCACTAGACGATCACGGCCGTGGGTACACCCCGAAAGAGCTTCCTCTCTTAGCTCCAATACACAGCAAAGCATCACGCCACAGCCTGATGACTGTGAGTCTGGGGAAGAAGCCTCTCTTTCGCCGCCAGTTACTGCTGTTGTTTATACTCTGGATAGCTTTCTACAATCGTCAGGGGAGCGTCAAACCGGGCAACGTCGAGGCAAGTAGCATAACAGGTGCATTAAAAAGTGAAATTCCGGTGCCGGGAATCGAACCCGGGCCTCCTGGGTGAGAGCCAGATATCCTAGCCACTAGACCACACCGGACTACGAAGCACACTCCCTTCACGAGGCATAATAATGACCACACCACAGTCAAAAATGCTGATTTCAGAACACCATGCGCCACATTTATTACGTGGTGACGTCCTATAGCAACCATGAGACAAAACTGCACCTGCCTTCATGCTCGAAATAACGTCTCACAACTGGTGCAAGACAGCCCTCGCTAACGCCGCACCTATTTCCGTTCTACGTCCAATGGCTGCAAATTTTCTCAGCATTCGCTTCAAATCGCTACTGTTTTCCTCTCCATCGCCAATTCGATAGATTCCTGTTGTTGCAAGCCTTTCTGTGGCACATTCCACAATATAGAGAAAATGTACTAACTCGTTGTCTCATACTCACTTACTGAATGCACCCATCTTCGAGAGAGAAAACACTATATGCCTTGGCAGCAATGGGATTCGAACCCACGCCTCCGAAGATAATGGTGCCTGAAACCAGCGCCTTAGACCTACACGACACGGCCGTCGGATGAGATGCATCCTTTCCACAAAAGCAGTCGTTACATTCTCGGAAAAAAAAGAATTAAAATAAATAAATAAATTAGAGCAAACAATTGGCAACGGTGGGATTCGAACCCACGCCTCCGAAGAGACTGGTGCCTAAAACCAGCGCCTTAGACCGCTCGGCCACGTTACCACTGGAACGACGACCGCAATACTGTTGCTTTTGCTCTGCAGCAAGCAGTTACAAGAGGAAACAAAACGCCTATGCAATCGTCGCACGGCACATTTCCTCCGCTCTCTCGTCAGAGAGTACTCCCTTGGCAGCAAGAGAAACATCATTCCTGCCCTACGAAAACACCATCCGACAGCTTTAGCTGCGATCGTGGAAGAGAAAGCCTGAAGATCCAGTTTCGTGGTGTGCCACAAAATTATGGCAGCGGTGGGATTCGAACCCACGCCTCCGAAGAGACTGGTGCCTTAAACCAGCGCCTTAGACCGCTCGGCCACGCTACCTGCGCTGGGTGTAAGCACTGTGCCTTCTTATCTCTTATCCAAACAGGGCATACTATTCTACTGTGACTGCCTGCTTATCCATCACATCGTAAACAAGTGCCCCTTTCAACTAAACTTCTCACGCATCATCCCAATTTTCTACCTTGTCCTGGGCCAACAGTTGTACGCAATTTGACCTCTGAGAACACGTGAAAAACAAAGACAGAGCTGTCATTATCACTCAACATTTGTTCACGGTTAGTTGGGGGCAGCAACAGCAAGGCAAAGAGCTACTGCAGAAATTGATTGCCGTGACCAGGATTCGAACCTAAGATATTGAGGCCACAACAAAGCTACGTACTAAGCACTTTTATTTGTTCTTTTCTTACGTTCTTCTCTGTGAGGACTATGAAGTGACATTCCAGGCGAGGGATGGCGGCTCGGGGGTGCGTGGGGGGGGGGGGTCTTTCTCTTGACTTTGCTGACTTTGCTCGACTGCCGCTCGCTGCCGCTCGGTCGGAAGGCAAAGGTGTATAAATCAAATGGGCAAACAGACTGCGAGAAGATCGTAGTATACGCACACACAGAAATGCACAATGTCCCTGCTTGGTGGAAGATTCGTGTACTCTGAAAAAACATATGTATTAGAGACTACGATATGCAAAGTTCCTCACTGAATAGTAGAGGGAGTCACAAAATTTGGAGGATCTGAGATGGGGAAAAAATAAAAACAAACTAGTGCAAAATTGCCGTGACCAGGATTCGAACCTGGGTTTATTGCGGCCACAACGCAATGTCCTAACCACTAGACGATCACGGCCGTGGGTACACCCCGAAAGAGCTTCCTCTCTTAGCTCCAATACACAGCAAAGCATCACGCCACAGCCTGATGACTGTGAGTCTGGGGAAGAAGCCTCTCTTTCGCCGCCAGTTACTGCTGTTGTTTATACTCTGGATAGCTTTCTACAATCGTCAGGGGAGCGTCAAACCGGGCAACGTCGAGGCAAGTAGCATAACAGGTGCATTAAAAAGTGAAATTCCGGTGCCGGGAATCGAACCCGGGCCTCCTGGGTGAGAGCCAGATATCCTAGCCACTAGACCACACCGGACTACGAAGCACACTCCCTTCACGAGGCATAATAATGACCACACCACAGTCAAAAATGCTGATTTCAGAACACCATGCGCCACATTTATTACGTGGTGACGTCCTATAGCAACCATGAGACAAAACTGCACCTGCCTTCATGCTCGAAATAACGTCTCACAACTGGTGCAAGACAGCCCTCGCTAACGCCGCACCTATTTCCGTTCTACGTCCAATGGCTGCAAATTTTCTCAGCATTCGCTTCAAATCGCTACTGTTTTCCTCTCCATCGCCAATTCGATAGATTCCTGTTGTTGCAAGCCTTTCTGTGGCACATTCCACAATATAGAGAAAATGTACTAACTCGTTGTCTCATACTCACTTACTGAATGCACCCATCTTCGAGAGAGAAAACACTATATGCCTTGGCAGCAATGGGATTCGAACCCACGCCTCCGAAGATAATGGTGCCTGAAACCAGCGCCTTAGACCTACACGACACGGCCGTCGGATGAGATGCATCCTTTCCACAAAAGCAGTCGTTACATTCTCGGAAAAAAAAAAGAATTAAAATAAATAAATAAATTAGAGCAAACAATTGGCAACGGTGGGATTCGAACCCACGCCTCCGAAGAGACTGGTGCCTAAAACCAGCGCCTTAGACCGCTCGGCCACGTTACCACTGGAACGACGACCGCAATACTGTTGCTTTTGCTCTGCAGCAAGCAGTTACAAGAGGAACAAAACGCCTATGCAATCGTCGCACGGCACATTTCCTCCGCTCTCTCGTCAGAGAGTACTCCCTTGGCAGCAAGAGAAACATCATTCCTGCCCTACGAAAACACCATCCGACAGCTTTAGCTGCGATCGTGGAAGAGAAAGCCTGAAGATCCAGTTTCGTGGTGTGCCACAAAATTATGGCAGCGGTGGGATTCGAACCCACGCCTCCGAAGAGACTGGTGCCTTAAACCAGCGCCTTAGACCGCTCGGCCACGCTACCTGCGCTGGGTGTAAGCACTGTGCCTTCTTATCTCTTATCCAAACAGGGCATACTATTCTACTGTGACTGCCTGCTTATCCATCACATCGTAAACAAGTGCCCCTTTCAACTAAACTTCTCACGCATCATCCCAATTTTCTACCTTGTCCTGGGCCAACAGTTGTACGCAATTTGACCTCTGAGAACACGTGAAAAACAAAGACAGAGCTGTCATTATCACTCAACATTTGTTCACGGTTAGTTGGGGCAGCAACAGCAAGGCAAAGAGCTACTGCAGAAATTGATTGCCGTGACCAGGATTCGAACCTAAGATATTGAGGCCACAACAAAGCTACGTACTAAGCACTTTTATTTGTTCTTTTCTTACGTTCTTCTCTGTGAGGACTATGAAGTGACATTCCAGGCGAGGGATGGCGGCTCGGGGGTGCGTGGGGGGGGGGGGTCTTTCTCTTGACTTTGCTGACTTTGCTCGACTGCCGCTCGCTGCCGCTCGGTCGGAAGGCAAAGGTGTATAAATCAAATGGGCAAACAGACTGCGAGAAGATCGTAGTATACGCACACACAGAAATGCACAATGTCCCTGCTTGGTGGAAGATTCGTGTACTCTGAAAAAACATATGTATTAGAGACTACGATATGCAAAGTTCCTCACTGAATAGTAGAGGGAGTCACAAAATTTGGAGGATCTGAGATGGGGAAAAAATAAAAACAAACTAGTGCAAAATTGCCGTGACCAGGATTCGAACCTGGGTTATTGCGGCCACAACGCAATGTCCTAACCACTAGACGATCACGGCCGTGGGTACACCCCGAAAGAGCTTCCTCTCTTAGCTCCAATACACAGCAAAGCATCACGCCACAGCCTGATGACTGTGAGTCTGGGGAAGAAGCCTCTCTTTCGCCGCCAGTTACTGCTGTTGTTTATACTCTGGATAGCTTTCTACAATCGTCAGGGGAGCGTCAAACCGGGCAACGTCGAGGCAAGTAGCATAACAGGTGCATTAAAAAGTGAAATTCCGGTGCCGGGAATCGAACCCGGGCCTCCTGGGTGAGAGCCAGATATCCTAGCCACTAGACCACACCGGACTACGAAGCACACTCCCTTCACGAGGCATAATAATGACCACACCACAGTCAAAAATGCTGATTTCAGAACACCATGCGCCACATTTATTACGTGGTGACGTCCTATAGCAACCATGAGACAAAACTGCACCTGCCTTCATGCTCGAAATAACGTCTCACAACTGGTGCAAGACAGCCCTCGCTAACGCCGCACCTATTTCCGTTCTACGTCCAATGGCTGCAAATTTTCTCAGCATTCGCTTCAAATCGCTACTGTTTTCCTCTCCATCGCCAATTCGATAGATTCCTGTTGTTGCAAGCCTTTCTGTGGCACATTCCACAATATAGAGAAAATGTACTAACTCGTTGTCTCATACTCACTTACTGAATGCACCCATCTTCGAGAGAGAAAACACTATATGCCTTGGCAGCAATGGGATTCGAACCCACGCCTCCGAAGATAATGGTGCCTGAAACCAGCGCCTTAGACCTACACGACACGGCCGTCGGATGAGATGCATCCTTTCCACAAAAGCAGTCGTTACATTCTCGGAAAAAAAAAGAATTAAAATAAATAAATAAATTAGAGCAAACAATTGGCAACGGTGGGATTCGAACCCACGCCTCCGAAGAGACTGGTGCCTAAAACCAGCGCCTTAGACCGCTCGGCCACGTTACCACTGGAACGACGACCGCAATACTGTTGCTTTTGCTCTGCAGCAAGCAGTTACAAGAGGAAACAAAACGCCTATGCAATCGTCGCACGGCACATTTCCTCCGCTCTCTCGTCAGAGAGTACTCCCTTGGCAGCAAGAGAAACATCATTCCTGCCCTACGAAAACACCATCCGACAGCTTTAGCTGCGATCGTGGAAGAGAAAGCCTGAAGATCCAGTTTCGTGGTGTGCCACAAAATTATGGCAGCGGTGGGATTCGAACCCACGCCTCCGAAGAGACTGGTGCCTTAAACCAGCGCCTTAGACCGCTCGGCCACGCTACCTGCGCTGGGTGTAAGCACTGTGCCTTCTTATCTCTTATCCAAACAGGGCATACTATTCTACTGTGACTGCCTGCTTATCCATCACATCGTAAACAAGTGCCCCTTTCAACTAAACTTCTCACGCATCATCCCAATTTTCTACCTTGTCCTGGGCCAACAGTTGTACGCAATTTGACCTCTGAGAACACGTGAAAAACAAAGACAGAGCTGTCATTATCACTCAACATTTGTTCACGGTTAGTTGGGGGCAGCAACAGCAAGGCAAAGAGCTACTGCAGAAATTGATTGCCGTGACCAGGATTCGAACCTAAGATATTGAGGCCACAACAAAGCTACGTACTAAGCACTTTTATTTGTTCTTTTCTTACGTTCTTCTCTGTGAGGACTATGAAGTGACATTCCAGGCGAGGGATGGCGGCTCGGGGGTGCGTGGGGGGGGGGGGGGTCTTTCTCTTGACTTTGCTGACTTTGCTCGACTGCCGCTCGCTGCCGCTCGGTCGGAAGGCAAAGGTGTATAAATCAAATGGGCAAACAGACTGCGAGAAGATCGTAGTATACGCACACACAGAAATGCACAATGTCCCTGCTTGGTGGAAGATTCGTGTACTCTGAAAAAACATATGTATTAGAGACTACGATATGCAAAGTTCCTCACTGAATAGTAGAGGGAGTCACAAAATTTGGAGGATCTGAGATGGGGAAAAAATAAAAACAAACTAGTGCAAAATTGCCGTGACCAGGATTCGAACCTGGGTTATTGCGGCCACAACGCAATGTCCTAACCACTAGACGATCACGGCCGTGGGTACACCCCGAAAGAGCTTCCTCTCTTAGCTCCAATACACAGCAAAGCATCACGCCACAGCCTGATGACTGTGAGTCTGGGGAAGAAGCCTCTCTTTCGCCGCCAGTTACTGCTGTTGTTTATACTCTGGATAGCTTTCTACAATCGTCAGGGGAGCGTCAAACCGGGCAACGTCGAGGCAAGTAGCATAACAGGTGCATTAAAAAGTGAAATTCCGGTGCCGGGAATCGAACCCGGGCCTCCTGGGTGAGAGCCAGATATCCTAGCCACTAGACCACACCGGACTACGAAGCACACTCCCTTCACGAGGCATAATAATGACCACACCACAGTCAAAAATGCTGATTTCAGAACACCATGCGCCACATTTATTACGTGGTGACGTCCTATAGCAACCATGAGACAAAACTGCACCTGCCTTCATGCTCGAAATAACGTCTCACAACTGGTGCAAGACAGCCCTCGCTAACGCCGCACCTATTTCCGTTCTACGTCCAATGGCTGCAAATTTTCTCAGCATTCGCTTCAAATCGCTACTGTTTTCCTCTCCATCGCCAATTCGATAGATTCCTGTTGTTGCAAGCCTTTCTGTGGCACATTCCACAATATAGAGAAAATGTACTAACTCGTTGTCTCATACTCACTTACTGAATGCACCCATCTTCGAGAGAGAAAACACTATATGCCTTGGCAGCAATGGGATTCGAACCCACGCCTCCGAAGATAATGGTGCCTGAAACCAGCGCCTTAGACCTACACGACACGGCCGTCGGATGAGATGCATCCTTTCCACAAAAGCAGTCGTTACATTCTCGGAAAAAAAAAGAATTAAAATAAATAAATAAATTAGAGCAAACAATTGGCAACGGTGGGATTCGAACCCACGCCTCCGAAGAGACTGGTGCCTAAAACCAGCGCCTTAGACCGCTCGGCCACGTTACCACTGGAACGACGACCGCAATACTGTTGCTTTTGCTCTGCAGCAAGCAGTTACAAGAGGAAACAAAACGCCTATGCAATCGTCGCACGGCACATTTCCTCCGCTCTCTCGTCAGAGAGTACTCCCTTGGCAGCAAGAGAAACATCATTCCTGCCCTACGAAAACACCATCCGACAGCTTTAGCTGCGATCGTGGAAGAGAAAGCCTGAAGATCCAGTTTCGTGGTGTGCCACAAAATTATGGCAGCGGTGGGATTCGAACCCACGCCTCCGAAGAGACTGGTGCCTTAAACCAGCGCCTTAGACCGCTCGGCCACGCTACCTGCGCTGGGTGTAAGCACTGTGCCTTCTTATCTCTTATCCAAACAGGGCATACTATTCTACTGTGACTGCCTGCTTATCCATCACATCGTAAACAAGTGCCCCTTTCAACTAAACTTCTCACGCATCATCCCAATTTTCTACCTTGTCCTGGGCCAACAGTTGTACGCAATTTGACCTCTGAGAACACGTGAAAAACAAAGACAGAGCTGTCATTATCACTCAACATTTGTTCACGGTTAGTTGGGGGCAGCAACAGCAAGGCAAAGAGCTACTGCAGAAATTGATTGCCGTGACCAGGATTCGAACCTAAGATATTGAGGCCACAACAAAGCTACGTACTAAGCACTTTTATTTGTTCTTTTCTTACGTTCTTCTCTGTGAGGACTATGAAGTGACATTCCAGGCGAGGGATGGCGGCTCGGGGGTGCGTGGGGGGGGGGGGTCTTTCTCTTGACTTTGCTGACTTTGCTCGACTGCCGCTCGCTGCCGCTCGGTCGGAAGGCAAAGGTGTATAAATCAAATGGGCAAACAGACTGCGAGAAGATCGTAGTATACGCACACACAGAAATGCACAATGTCCCTGCTTGGTGGAAGATTCGTGTACTCTGAAAAAACATATGTATTAGAGACTACGATATGCAAAGTTCCTCACTGAATAGTAGAGGGAGTCACAAAATTTGGAGGATCTGAGATGGGGAAAAAATAAAAACAAACTAGTGCAAAATTGCCGTGACCAGGATTCGAACCTGGGTTATTGCGGCCACAACGCAATGTCCTAACCACTAGACGATCACGGCCGTGGGTACACCCCGAAAGAGCTTCCTCTCTTAGCTCCAATACACAGCAAAGCATCACGCCACAGCCTGATGACTGTGAGTCTGGGGAAGAAGCCTCTCTTTCGCCGCCAGTTACTGCTGTTGTTTATACTCTGGATAGCTTTCTACAATCGTCAGGGGAGCGTCAAACCGGGCAACGTCGAGGCAAGTAGCATAACAGGTGCATTAAAAAGTGAAATTCCGGTGCCGGGAATCGAACCCGGGCCTCCTGGGTGAGAGCCAGATATCCTAGCCACTAGACCACACCGGACTACGAAGCACACTCCCTTCACGAGGCATAATAATGACCACACCACAGTCAAAAATGCTGATTTCAGAACACCATGCGCCACATTTATTACGTGGTGACGTCCTATAGCAACCATGAGACAAAACTGCACCTGCCTTCATGCTCGAAATAACGTCTCACAACTGGTGCAAGACAGCCCTCGCTAACGCCGCACCTATTTCCGTTCTACGTCCAATGGCTGCAAATTTTCTCAGCATTCGCTTCAAATCGCTACTGTTTTCCTCTCCATCGCCAATTCGATAGATTCCTGTTGTTGCAAGCCTTTCTGTGGCACATTCCACAATATAGAGAAAATGTACTAACTCGTTGTCTCATACTCACTTACTGAATGCACCCATCTTCGAGAGAGAAAACACTATATGCCTTGGCAGCAATGGGATTCGAACCCACGCCTCCGAAGATAATGGTGCCTGAAACCAGCGCCTTAGACCTACACGACACGGCCGTCGGATGAGATGCATCCTTTCCACAAAAGCAGTCGTTACATTCTCGGAAAAAAAAAGAATTAAAATAAATAAATAAATTAGAGCAAACAATTGGCAACGGTGGGATTCGAACCCACGCCTCCGAAGAGACTGGTGCCTAAAACCAGCGCCTTAGACCGCTCGGCCACGTTACCACTGGAACGACGACCGCAATACTGTTGCTTTTGCTCTGCAGCAAGCAGTTACAAGAGGAAACAAAACGCCTATGCAATCGTCGCACGGCACATTTCCTCCGCTCTCTCGTCAGAGAGTACTCCCTTGGCAGCAAGAGAAACATCATTCCTGCCCTACGAAAACACCATCCGACAGCTTTAGCTGCGATCGTGGAAGAGAAAGCCTGAAGATCCAGTTTCGTGGTGTGCCACAAAATTATGGCAGCGGTGGGATTCGAACCCACGCCTCCGAAGAGACTGGTGCCTTAAACCAGCGCCTTAGACCGCTCGGCCACGCTACCTGCGCTGGGTGTAAGCACTGTGCCTTCTTATCTCTTATCCAAACAGGGCATACTATTCTACTGTGACTGCCTGCTTATCCATCACATCGTAAACAAGTGCCCCTTTCAACTAAACTTCTCACGCATCATCCCAATTTTCTACCTTGTCCTGGGCCAACAGTTGTACGCAATTTGACCTCTGAGAACACGTGAAAAACAAAGACAGAGCTGTCATTATCACTCAACATTTGTTCACGGTTAGTTGGGGGCAGCAACAGCAAGGCAAAGAGCTACTGCAGAAATTGATTGCCGTGACCAGGATTCGAACCTAAGATATTGAGGCCACAACAAAGCTACGTACTAAGCACTTTTATTTGTTCTTTTCTTACGTTCTTCTCTGTGAGGACTATGAAGTGACATTCCAGGCGAGGGATGGCGGCTCGGGGGTGCGTGGGGGGGGGGGGGGTCTTTCTCTTGACTTTGCTGACTTTGCTCGACTGCCGCTCGCTGCCGCTCGGTCGGAAGGCAAAGGTGTATAAATCAAATGGGCAAACAGACTGCGAGAAGATCGTAGTATACGCACACACAGAAATGCACAATGTCCCTGCTTGGTGGAAGATTCGTGTACTCTGAAAAAACATATGTATTAGAGACTACGATATGCAAAGTTCCTCACTGAATAGTAGAGGGAGTCACAAAATTTGGAGGATCTGAGATGGGGAAAAAATAAAAACAAACTAGTGCAAAATTGCCGTGACCAGGATTCGAACCTGGGTTATTGCGGCCACAACGCAATGTCCTAACCACTAGACGATCACGGCCGTGGGTACACCCCGAAAGAGCTTCCTCTCTTAGCTCCAATACACAGCAAAGCATCACGCCACAGCCTGATGACTGTGAGTCTGGGGAAGAAGCCTCTCTTTCGCCGCCAGTTACTGCTGTTGTTTATACTCTGGATAGCTTTCTACAATCGTCAGGGGAGCGTCAAACCGGGCAACGTCGAGGCAAGTAGCATAACAGGTGCATTAAAAAGTGAAATTCCGGTGCCGGGAATCGAACCCGGGCCTCCTGGGTGAGAGCCAGATATCCTAGCCACTAGACCACACCGGACTACGAAGCACACTCCCTTCACGAGGCATAATAATGACCACACCACAGTCAAAAATGCTGATTTCAGAACACCATGCGCCACATTTATTACGTGGTGACGTCCTATAGCAACCATGAGACAAAACTGCACCTGCCTTCATGCTCGAAATAACGTCTCACAACTGGTGCAAGACAGCCCTCGCTAACGCCGCACCTATTTCCGTTCTACGTCCAATGGCTGCAAATTTTCTCAGCATTCGCTTCAAATCGCTACTGTTTTCCTCTCCATCGCCAATTCGATAGATTCCTGTTGTTGCAAGCCTTTCTGTGGCACATTCCACAATATAGAGAAAATGTACTAACTCGTTGTCTCATACTCACTTACTGAATGCACCCATCTTCGAGAGAGAAAACACTATATGCCTTGGCAGCAATGGGATTCGAACCCACGCCTCCGAAGATAATGGTGCCTGAAACCAGCGCCTTAGACCTACACGACACGGCCGTCGGATGAGATGCATCCTTTCCACAAAAGCAGTCGTTACATTCTCGGAAAAAAAAAGAATTAAAATAAATAAATAAATTAGAGCAAACAATTGGCAACGGTGGGATTCGAACCCACGCCTCCGAAGAGACTGGTGCCTAAAACCAGCGCCTTAGACCGCTCGGCCACGTTACCACTGGAACGACGACCGCAATACTGTTGCTTTTGCTCTGCAGCAAGCAGTTACAAGAGGAAACAAAACGCCTATGCAATCGTCGCACGGCACATTTCCTCCGCTCTCTCGTCAGAGAGTACTCCCTTGGCAGCAAGAGAAACATCATTCCTGCCCTACGAAAACACCATCCGACAGCTTTAGCTGCGATCGTGGAAGAGAAAGCCTGAAGATCCAGTTTCGTGGTGTGCCACAAAATTATGGCAGCGGTGGGATTCGAACCCACGCCTCCGAAGAGACTGGTGCCTTAAACCAGCGCCTTAGACCGCTCGGCCACGCTACCTGCGCTGGGTGTAAGCACTGTGCCTTCTTATCTCTTATCCAAACAGGGCATACTATTCTACTGTGACTGCCTGCTTATCCATCACATCGTAAACAAGTGCCCCTTTCAACTAAACTTCTCACGCATCATCCCAATTTTCTACCTTGTCCTGGGCCAACAGTTGTACGCAATTTGACCTCTGAGAACACGTGAAAAACAAAGACAGAGCTGTCATTATCACTCAACATTTGTTCACGGTTAGTTGGGGGCAGCAACAGCAAGGCAAAGAGCTACTGCAGAAATTGATTGCCGTGACCAGGATTCGAACCTAAGATATTGAGGCCACAACAAAGCTACGTACTAAGCACTTTTATTTGTTCTTTTCTTACGTTCTTCTCTGTGAGGACTATGAAGTGACATTCCAGGCGAGGGATGGCGGCTCGGGGGTGCGTGGGGGGGGGGGGGGTCTTTCTCTTGACTTTGCTGACTTTGCTCGACTGCCGCTCGCTGCCGCTCGGTCGGAAGGCAAAGGTGTATAAATCAAATGGGCAAACAGACTGCGAGAAGATCGTAGTATACGCACACACAGAAATGCACAATGTCCCTGCTTGGTGGAAGATTCGTGTACTCTGAAAAAACATATGTATTAGAGACTACGATATGCAAAGTTCCTCACTGAATAGTAGAGGGAGTCACAAAATTTGGAGGATCTGAGATGGGGAAAAAATAAAAACAAACTAGTGCAAAATTGCCGTGACCAGGATTCGAACCTGGGTTATTGCGGCCACAACGCAATGTCCTAACCACTAGACGATCACGGCCGTGGGTACACCCCGAAAGAGCTTCCTCTCTTAGCTCCAATACACAGCAAAGCATCACGCCACAGCCTGATGACTGTGAGTCTGGGGAAGAAGCCTCTCTTTCGCCGCCAGTTACTGCTGTTGTTTATACTCTGGATAGCTTTCTACAATCGTCAGGGGAGCGTCAAACCGGGCAACGTCGAGGCAAGTAGCATAACAGGTGCATTAAAAAGTGAAATTCCGGTGCCGGGAATCGAACCCGGGCCTCCTGGGTGAGAGCCAGATATCCTAGCCACTAGACCACACCGGACTACGAAGCACACTCCCTTCACGAGGCATAATAATGACCACACCACAGTCAAAAATGCTGATTTCAGAACACCATGCGCCACATTTATTACGTGGTGACGTCCTATAGCAACCATGAGACAAAACTGCACCTGCCTTCATGCTCGAAATAACGTCTCACAACTGGTGCAAGACAGCCCTCGCTAACGCCGCACCTATTTCCGTTCTACGTCCAATGGCTGCAAATTTTCTCAGCATTCGCTTCAAATCGCTACTGTTTTCCTCTCCATCGCCAATTCGATAGATTCCTGTTGTTGCAAGCCTTTCTGTGGCACATTCCACAATATAGAGAAAATGTACTAACTCGTTGTCTCATACTCACTTACTGAATGCACCCATCTTCGAGAGAGAAAACACTATATGCCTTGGCAGCAATGGGATTCGAACCCACGCCTCCGAAGATAATGGTGCCTGAAACCAGCGCCTTAGACCTACACGACACGGCCGTCGGATGAGATGCATCCTTTCCACAAAAGCAGTCGTTACATTCTCGGAAAAAAAAAGAATTAAAATAAATAAATAAATTAGAGCAAACAATTGGCAACGGTGGGATTCGAACCCACGCCTCCGAAGAGACTGGTGCCTAAAACCAGCGCCTTAGACCGCTCGGCCACGTTACCACTGGAACGACGACCGCAATACTGTTGCTTTTGCTCTGCAGCAAGCAGTTACAAGAGGAAACAAAACGCCTATGCAATCGTCGCACGGCACATTTCCTCCGCTCTCTCGTCAGAGAGTACTCCCTTGGCAGCAAGAGAAACATCATTCCTGCCCTACGAAAACACCATCCGACAGCTTTAGCTGCGATCGTGGAAGAGAAAGCCTGAAGATCCAGTTTCGTGGTGTGCCACAAAATTATGGCAGCGGTGGGATTCGAACCCACGCCTCCGAAGAGACTGGTGCCTTAAACCAGCGCCTTAGACCGCTCGGCCACGCTACCTGCGCTGGGTGTAAGCACTGTGCCTTCTTATCTCTTATCCAAACAGGGCATACTATTCTACTGTGACTGCCTGCTTATCCATCACATCGTAAACAAGTGCCCCTTTCAACTAAACTTCTCACGCATCATCCCAATTTTCTACCTTGTCCTGGGCCAACAGTTGTACGCAATTTGACCTCTGAGAACACGTGAAAAACAAAGACAGAGCTGTCATTATCACTCAACATTTGTTCACGGTTAGTTGGGGGCAGCAACAGCAAGGCAAAGAGCTACTGCAGAAATTGATTGCCGTGACCAGGATTCGAACCTAAGATATTGAGGCCACAACAAAGCTACGTACTAAGCACTTTTATTTGTTCTTTTCTTACGTTCTTCTCTGTGAGGACTATGAAGTGACATTCCAGGCGAGGGATGGCGGCTCGGGGGTGCGTGGGGGGGGGGGGGGTCTTTCTCTTGACTTTGCTGACTTTGCTCGACTGCCGCTCGCTGCCGCTCGGTCGGAAGGCAAAGGTGTATAAATCAAATGGGCAAACAGACTGCGAGAAGATCGTAGTATACGCACACACAGAAATGCACAATGTCCCTGCTTGGTGGAAGATTCGTGTACTCTGAAAAAACATATGTATTAGAGACTACGATATGCAAAGTTCCTCACTGAATAGTAGAGGGAGTCACAAAATTTGGAGGATCTGAGATGGGGAAAAAATAAAAACAAACTAGTGCAAAATTGCCGTGACCAGGATTCGAACCTGGGTTATTGCGGCCACAACGCAATGTCCTAACCACTAGACGATCACGGCCGTGGGTACACCCCGAAAGAGCTTCCTCTCTTAGCTCCAATACACAGCAAAGCATCACGCCACAGCCTGATGACTGTGAGTCTGGGGAAGAAGCCTCTCTTTCGCCGCCAGTTACTGCTGTTGTTTATACTCTGGATAGCTTTCTACAATCGTCAGGGGAGCGTCAAACCGGGCAACGTCGAGGCAAGTAGCATAACAGGTGCATTAAAAAGTGAAATTCCGGTGCCGGGAATCGAACCCGGGCCTCCTGGGTGAGAGCCAGATATCCTAGCCACTAGACCACACCGGACTACGAAGCACACTCCCTTCACGAGGCATAATAATGACCACACCACAGTCAAAAATGCTGATTTCAGAACACCATGCGCCACATTTATTACGTGGTGACGTCCTATAGCAACCATGAGACAAAACTGCATCTGCCTTCATGCTCGAAATAACGTCTCACAACTGGTGCAAGACAGCCCTCGCTAACGCCGCACCTATTTCCGTTCTACGTCCAATGGCTGCAAATTTTCTCAGCATTCGCTTCAAATCGCTACTGTTTTCCTCTCCATCGCCAATTCGATAGATTCCTGTTGTTGCAAGCCTTTCTGTGGCACATTCCACAATATAGAGAAAATGTACTAACTCGTTGTCTCATACTCACTTACTGAATGCACCCATCTTCGAGAGAGAAAACACTATATGCCTTGGCAGCAATGGGATTCGAACCCACGCCTCCGAAGATAATGGTGCCTGAAACCAGCGCCTTAGACCTACACGACACGGCCGTCGGATGAGATGCATCCTTTCCACAAAAGCAGTCGTTACATTCTCGGAAAAAAAAAGAATTAAAATAAATAAATAAATTAGAGCAAACAATTGGCAACGGTGGGATTCGAACCCACGCCTCCGAAGAGACTGGTGCCTAAAACCAGCGCCTTAGACCGCTCGGCCACGTTACCACTGGAACGACGACCGCAATACTGTTGCTTTTGCTCTGCAGCAAGCAGTTACAAGAGGAAACAAAACGCCTATGCAATCGTCGCACGGCACATTTCCTCCGCTCTCTCGTCAGAGAGTACTCCCTTGGCAGCAAGAGAAACATCATTCCTGCCCTACGAAAACACCATCCGACAGCTTTAGCTGCGATCGTGGAAGAGAAAGCCTGAAGATCCAGTTTCGTGGTGTGCCACAAAATTATGGCAGCGGTGGGATTCGAACCCACGCCTCCGAAGAGACTGGTGCCTTAAACCAGCGCCTTAGACCGCTCGGCCACGCTACCTGCGCTGGGTGTAAGCACTGTGCCTTCTTATCTCTTATCCAAACAGGGCATACTATTCTACTGTGACTGCCTGCTTATCCATCACATCGTAAACAAGTGCCCCTTTCAACTAAACTTCTCACGCATCATCCCAATTTTCTACCTTGTCCTGGGCCAACAGTTGTACGCAATTTGACCTCTGAGAACACGTGAAAAACAAAGACAGAGCTGTCATTATCACTCAACATTTGTTCACGGTTAGTTGGGGGCAGCAACAGCAAGGCAAAGAGCTACTGCAGAAATTGATTGCCGTGACCAGGATTCGAACCTAAGATATTGAGGCCACAACAAAGCTACGTACTAAGCACTTTTATTTGTTCTTTTCTTACGTTCTTCTCTGTGAGGACTATGAAGTGACATTCCAGGCGAGGGATGGCGGCTCGGGGGTGCGTGGGGGGGGGGGGGTCTTTCTCTTGACTTTGCTGACTTTGCTCGACTGCCGCTCGCTGCCGCTCGGTCGGAAGGCAAAGGTGTATAAATCAAATGGGCAAACAGACTGCGAGAAGATCGTAGTATACGCACACACAGAAATGCACAATGTCCCTGCTTGGTGGAAGATTCGTGTACTCTGAAAAAACATATGTATTAGAGACTACGATATGCAAAGTTCCTCACTGAATAGTAGAGGGAGTCACAAAATTTGGAGGATCTGAGATGGGGAAAAAATAAAAACAAACTAGTGCAAAATTGCCGTGACCAGGATTCGAACCTGGGTTATTGCGGCCACAACGCAATGTCCTAACCACTAGACGATCACGGCCGTGGGTACACCCCGAAAGAGCTTCCTCTCTTAGCTCCAATACACAGCAAAGCATCACGCCACAGCCTGATGACTGTGAGTCTGGGGAAGAAGCCTCTCTTTCGCCGCCAGTTACTGCTGTTGTTTATACTCTGGATAGCTTTCTACAATCGTCAGGGGAGCGTCAAACCGGGCAACGTCGAGGCAAGTAGCATAACAGGTGCATTAAAAAGTGAAATTCCGGTGCCGGGAATCGAACCCGGGCCTCCTGGGTGAGAGCCAGATATCCTAGCCACTAGACCACACCGGACTACGAAGCACACTCCCTTCACGAGGCATAATAATGACCACACCACAGTCAAAAATGCTGATTTCAGAACACCATGCGCCACATTTATTACGTGGTGACGTCCTATAGCAACCATGAGACAAAACTGCACCTGCCTTCATGCTCGAAATAACGTCTCACAACTGGTGCAAGACAGCCCTCGCTAACGCCGCACCTATTTCCGTTCTACGTCCAATGGCTGCAAATTTTCTCAGCATTCGCTTCAAATCGCTACTGTTTTCCTCTCCATCGCCAATTCGATAGATTCCTGTTGTTGCAAGCCTTTCTGTGGCACATTCCACAATATAGAGAAAATGTACTAACTCGTTGTCTCATACTCACTTACTGAATGCACCCATCTTCGAGAGAGAAAACACTATATGCCTTGGCAGCAATGGGATTCGAACCCACGCCTCCGAAGATAATGGTGCCTGAAACCAGCGCCTTAGACCTACACGACACGGCCGTCGGATGAGATGCATCCTTTCCACAAAAGCAGTCGTTACATTCTCGGAAAAAAAAAGAATTAAAATAAATAAATAAATTAGAGCAAACAATTGGCAACGGTGGGATTCGAACCCACGCCTCCGAAGAGACTGGTGCCTAAAACCAGCGCCTTAGACCGCTCGGCCACGTTACCACTGGAACGACGACCGCAATACTGTTGCTTTTGCTCTGCAGCAAGCAGTTACAAGAGGAAACAAAACGCCTATGCAATCGTCGCACGGCACATTTCCTCCGCTCTCTCGTCAGAGAGTACTCCCTTGGCAGCAAGAGAAACATCATTCCTGCCCTACGAAAACACCATCCGACAGCTTTAGCTGCGATCGTGGAAGAGAAAGCCTGAAGATCCAGTTTCGTGGTGTGCCACAAAATTATGGCAGCGGTGGGATTCGAACCCACGCCTCCGAAGAGACTGGTGCCTTAAACCAGCGCCTTAGACCGCTCGGCCACGCTACCTGCGCTGGGTGTAAGCACTGTGCCTTCTTATCTCTTATCCAAACAGGGCATACTATTCTACTGTGACTGCCTGCTTATCCATCACATCGTAAACAAGTGCCCCTTTCAACTAAACTTCTCACGCATCATCCCAATTTTCTACCTTGTCCTGGGCCAACAGTTGTACGCAATTTGACCTCTGAGAACACGTGAAAAACAAAGACAGAGCTGTCATTATCACTCAACATTTGTTCACGGTTAGTTGGGGGCAGCAACAGCAAGGCAAAGAGCTACTGCAGAAATTGATTGCCGTGACCAGGATTCGAACCTAAGATATTGAGGCCACAACAAAGCTACGTACTAAGCACTTTTATTTGTTCTTTTCTTACGTTCTTCTCTGTGAGGACTATGAAGTGACATTCCAGGCGAGGGATGGCGGCTCGGGGGTGCGTGGGGGGGGGGGGGTCTTTCTCTTGACTTTGCTGACTTTGCTCGACTGCCGCTCGCTGCCGCTCGGTCGGAAGGCAAAGGTGTATAAATCAAATGGGCAAACAGACTGCGAGAAGATCGTAGTATACGCACACACAGAAATGCACAATGTCCCTGCTTGGTGGAAGATTCGTGTACTCTGAAAAAACATATGTATTAGAGACTACGATATGCAAAGTTCCTCACTGAATAGTAGAGGGAGTCACAAAATTTGGAGGATCTGAGATGGGGAAAAAATAAAAACAAACTAGTGCAAAATTGCCGTGACCAGGATTCGAACCTGGGTTATTGCGGCCACAACGCAATGTCCTAACCACTAGACGATCACGGCCGTGGGTACACCCCGAAAGAGCTTCCTCTCTTAGCTCCAATACACAGCAAAGCATCACGCCACAGCCTGATGACTGTGAGTCTGGGGAAGAAGCCTCTCTTTCGCCGCCAGTTACTGCTGTTGTTTATACTCTGGATAGCTTTCTACAATCGTCAGGGGAGCGTCAAACCGGGCAACGTCGAGGCAAGTAGCATAACAGGTGCATTAAAAAGTGAAATTCCGGTGCCGGGAATCGAACCCGGGCCTCCTGGGTGAGAGCCAGATATCCTAGCCACTAGACCACACCGGACTACGAAGCACACTCCCTTCACGAGGCATAATAATGACCACACCACAGTCAAAAATGCTGATTTCAGAACACCATGCGCCACATTTATTACGTGGTGACGTCCTATAGCAACCATGAGACAAAACTGCACCTGCCTTCATGCTCGAAATAACGTCTCACAACTGGTGCAAGACAGCCCTCGCTAACGCCGCACCTATTTCCGTTCTACGTCCAATGGCTGCAAATTTTCTCAGCATTCGCTTCAAATCGCTACTGTTTTCCTCTCCATCGCCAATTCGATAGATTCCTGTTGTTGCAAGCCTTTCTGTGGCACATTCCACAATATAGAGAAAATGTACTAACTCGTTGTCTCATACTCACTTACTGAATGCACCCATCTTCGAGAGAGAAAACACTATATGCCTTGGCAGCAATGGGATTCGAACCCACGCCTCCGAAGATAATGGTGCCTGAAACCAGCGCCTTAGACCTACACGACACGGCCGTCGGATGAGATGCATCCTTTCCACAAAAGCAGTCGTTACATTCTCGGAAAAAAAAAGAATTAAAATAAATAAATAAATTAGAGCAAACAATTGGCAACGGTGGGATTCGAACCCACGCCTCCGAAGAGACTGGTGCCTAAAACCAGCGCCTTAGACCGCTCGGCCACGTTACCACTGGAACGACGACCGCAATACTGTTGCTTTTGCTCTGCAGCAAGCAGTTACAAGAGGAAACAAAACGCCTATGCAATCGTCGCACGGCACATTTCCTCCGCTCTCTCGTCAGAGAGTACTCCCTTGGCAGCAAGAGAAACATCATTCCTGCCCTACGAAAACACCATCCGACAGCTTTAGCTGCGATCGTGGAAGAGAAAGCCTGAAGATCCAGTTTCGTGGTGTGCCACAAAATTATGGCAGCGGTGGGATTCGAACCCACGCCTCCGAAGAGACTGGTGCCTTAAACCAGCGCCTTAGACCGCTCGGCCACGCTACCTGCGCTGGGTGTAAGCACTGTGCCTTCTTATCTCTTATCCAAACAGGGCATACTATTCTACTGTGACTGCCTGCTTATCCATCACATCGTAAACAAGTGCCCCTTTCAACTAAACTTCTCACGCATCATCCCAATTTTCTACCTTGTCCTGGGCCAACAGTTGTACGCAATTTGACCTCTGAGAACACGTGAAAAACAAAGACAGAGCTGTCATTATCACTCAACATTTGTTCACGGTTAGTTGGGGGCAGCAACAGCAAGGCAAAGAGCTACTGCAGAAATTGATTGCCGTGACCAGGATTCGAACCTAAGATATTGAGGCCACAACAAAGCTACGTACTAAGCACTTTTATTTGTTCTTTTCTTACGTTCTTCTCTGTGAGGACTATGAAGTGACATTCCAGGCGAGGGATGGCGGCTCGGGGGTGCGTGGGGGGGGGGGGGTCTTTCTCTTGACTTTGCTGACTTTGCTCGACTGCCGCTCGCTGCCGCTCGGTCGGAAGGCAAAGGTGTATAAATCAAATGGGCAAACAGACTGCGAGAAGATCGTAGTATACGCACACACAGAAATGCACAATGTCCCTGCTTGGTGGAAGATTCGTGTACTCTGAAAAAACATATGTATTAGAGACTACGATATGCAAAGTTCCTCACTGAATAGTAGAGGGAGTCACAAAATTTGGAGGATCTGAGATGGGGAAAAAATAAAAACAAACTAGTGCAAAATTGCCGTGACCAGGATTCGAACCTGGGTTATTGCGGCCACAACGCAATGTCCTAACCACTAGACGATCACGGCCGTGGGTACACCCCGAAAGAGCTTCCTCTCTTAGCTCCAATACACAGCAAAGCATCACGCCACAGCCTGATGACTGTGAGTCTGGGGAAGAAGCCTCTCTTTCGCCGCCAGTTACTGCTGTTGTTTATACTCTGGATAGCTTTCTACAATCGTCAGGGGAGCGTCAAACCGGGCAACGTCGAGGCAAGTAGCATAACAGGTGCATTAAAAAGTGAAATTCCGGTGCCGGGAATCGAACCCGGGCCTCCTGGGTGAGAGCCAGATATCCTAGCCACTAGACCACACCGGACTACGAAGCACACTCCCTTCACGAGGCATAATAATGACCACACCACAGTCAAAAATGCTGATTTCAGAACACCATGCGCCACATTTATTACGTGGTGACGTCCTATAGCAACCATGAGACAAAACTGCACCTGCCTTCATGCTCGAAATAACGTCTCACAACTGGTGCAAGACAGCCCTCGCTAACGCCGCACCTATTTCCGTTCTACGTCCAATGGCTGCAAATTTTCTCAGCATTCGCTTCAAATCGCTACTGTTTTCCTCTCCATCGCCAATTCGATAGATTCCTGTTGTTGCAAGCCTTTCTGTGGCACATTCCACAATATAGAGAAAATGTACTAACTCGTTGTCTCATACTCACTTACTGAATGCACCCATCTTCGAGAGAGAAAACACTATATGCCTTGGCAGCAATGGGATTCGAACCCACGCCTCCGAAGATAATGGTGCCTGAAACCAGCGCCTTAGACCTACACGACACGGCCGTCGGATGAGATGCATCCTTTCCACAAAAGCAGTCGTTACATTCTCGGAAAAAAAAAGAATTAAAATAAATAAATAAATTAGAGCAAACAATTGGCAACGGTGGGATTCGAACCCACGCCTCCGAAGAGACTGGTGCCTAAAACCAGCGCCTTAGACCGCTCGGCCACGTTACCACTGGAACGACGACCGCAATACTGTTGCTTTTGCTCTGCAGCAAGCAGTTACAAGAGGAAACAAAACGCCTATGCAATCGTCGCACGGCACATTTCCTCCGCTCTCTCGTCAGAGAGTACTCCCTTGGCAGCAAGAGAAACATCATTCCTGCCCTACGAAAACACCATCCGACAGCTTTAGCTGCGATCGTGGAAGAGAAAGCCTGAAGATCCAGTTTCGTGGTGTGCCACAAAATTATGGCAGCGGTGGGATTCGAACCCACGCCTCCGAAGAGACTGGTGCCTTAAACCAGCGCCTTAGACCGCTCGGCCACGCTACCTGCGCTGGGTGTAAGCACTGTGCCTTCTTATCTCTTATCCAAACAGGGCATACTATTCTACTGTGACTGCCTGCTTATCCATCACATCGTAAACAAGTGCCCCTTTCAACTAAACTTCTCACGCATCATCCCAATTTTCTACCTTGTCCTGGGCCAACAGTTGTACGCAATTTGACCTCTGAGAACACGTGAAAAACAAAGACAGAGCTGTCATTATCACTCAACATTTGTTCACGGTTAGTTGGGGGCAGCAACAGCAAGGCAAAGAGCTACTGCAGAAATTGATTGCCGTGACCAGGATTCGAACCTAAGATATTGAGGCCACAACAAAGCTACGTACTAAGCACTTTTATTTGTTCTTTTCTTACGTTCTTCTCTGTGAGGACTATGAAGTGACATTCCAGGCGAGGGATGGCGGCTCGGGGGTGCGTGGGGGGGGGGGGGGGTCTTTCTCTTGACTTTGCTGACTTTGCTCGACTGCCGCTCGCTGCCGCTCGGTCGGAAGGCAAAGGTGTATAAATCAAATGGGCAAACAGACTGCGAGAAGATCGTAGTATACGCACACACAGAAATGCACAATGTCCCTGCTTGGTGGAAGATTCGTGTACTCTGAAAAAACATATGTATTAGAGACTACGATATGCAAAGTTCCTCACTGAATAGTAGAGGGAGTCACAAAATTTGGAGGATCTGAGATGGGGAAAAAATAAAAACAAACTAGTGCAAAATTGCCGTGACCAGGATTCGAACCTGGGTTATTGCGGCCACAACGCAATGTCCTAACCACTAGACGATCACGGCCGTGGGTACACCCCGAAAGAGCTTCCTCTCTTAGCTCCAATACACAGCAAAGCATCACGCCACAGCCTGATGACTGTGAGTCTGGGGAAGAAGCCTCTCTTTCGCCGCCAGTTACTGCTGTTGTTTATACTCTGGATAGCTTTCTACAATCGTCAGGGGAGCGTCAAACCGGGCAACGTCGAGGCAAGTAGCATAACAGGTGCATTAAAAAGTGAAATTCCGGTGCCGGGAATCGAACCCGGGCCTCCTGGGTGAGAGCCAGATATCCTAGCCACTAGACCACACCGGACTACGAAGCACACTCCCTTCACGAGGCATAATAATGACCACACCACAGTCAAAAATGCTGATTTCAGAACACCATGCGCCACATTTATTACGTGGTGACGTCCTATAGCAACCATGAGACAAAACTGCACCTGCCTTCATGCTCGAAATAACGTCTCACAACTGGTGCAAGACAGCCCTCGCTAACGCCGCACCTATTTCCGTTCTACGTCCAATGGCTGCAAATTTTCTCAGCATTCGCTTCAAATCGCTACTGTTTTCCTCTCCATCGCCAATTCGATAGATTCCTGTTGTTGCAAGCCTTTCTGTGGCACATTCCACAATATAGAGAAAATGTACTAACTCGTTGTCTCATACTCACTTACTGAATGCACCCATCTTCGAGAGAGAAAACACTATATGCCTTGGCAGCAATGGGATTCGAACCCACGCCTCCGAAGATAATGGTGCCTGAAACCAGCGCCTTAGACCTACACGACACGGCCGTCGGATGAGATGCATCCTTTCCACAAAAGCAGTCGTTACATTCTCGGAAAAAAAAAGAATTAAAATAAATAAATAAATTAGAGCAAACAATTGGCAACGGTGGGATTCGAACCCACGCCTCCGAAGAGACTGGTGCCTAAAACCAGCGCCTTAGACCGCTCGGCCACGTTACCACTGGAACGACGACCGCAATACTGTTGCTTTTGCTCTGCAGCAAGCAGTTACAAGAGGAAACAAAACGCCTATGCAATCGTCGCACGGCACATTTCCTCCGCTCTCTCGTCAGAGAGTACTCCCTTGGCAGCAAGAGAAACATCATTCCTGCCCTACGAAAACACCATCCGACAGCTTTAGCTGCGATCGTGGAAGAGAAAGCCTGAAGATCCAGTTTCGTGGTGTGCCACAAAATTATGGCAGCGGTGGGATTCGAACCCACGCCTCCGAAGAGACTGGTGCCTTAAACCAGCGCCTTAGACCGCTCGGCCACGCTACCTGCGCTGGGTGTAAGCACTGTGCCTTCTTATCTCTTATCCAAACAGGGCATACTATTCTACTGTGACTGCCTGCTTATCCATCACATCGTAAACAAGTGCCCCTTTCAACTAAACTTCTCACGCATCATCCCAATTTTCTACCTTGTCCTGGGCCAACAGTTGTACGCAATTTGACCTCTGAGAACACGTGAAAAACAAAGACAGAGCTGTCATTATCACTCAACATTTGTTCACGGTTAGTTGGGGGCAGCAACAGCAAGGCAAAGAGCTACTGCAGAAATTGATTGCCGTGACCAGGATTCGAACCTAAGATATTGAGGCCACAACAAAGCTACGTACTAAGCACTTTTATTTGTTCTTTTCTTACGTTCTTCTCTGTGAGGACTATGAAGTGACATTCCAGGCGAGGGATGGCGGCTCGGGGGTGCGTGGGGGGGGGGGGGTCTTTCTCTTGACTTTGCTGACTTTGCTCGACTGCCGCTCGCTGCCGCTCGGTCGGAAGGCAAAGGTGTATAAATCAAATGGGCAAACAGACTGCGAGAAGATCGTAGTATACGCACACACAGAAATGCACAATGTCCCTGCTTGGTGGAAGATTCGTGTACTCTGAAAAAACATATGTATTAGAGACTACGATATGCAAAGTTCCTCACTGAATAGTAGAGGGAGTCACAAAATTTGGAGGATCTGAGATGGGGAAAAAATAAAAACAAACTAGTGCAAAATTGCCGTGACCAGGATTCGAACCTGGGTTATTGCGGCCACAACGCAATGTCCTAACCACTAGACGATCACGGCCGTGGGTACACCCCGAAAGAGCTTCCTCTCTTAGCTCCAATACACAGCAAAGCATCACGCCACAGCCTGATGACTGTGAGTCTGGGGAAGAAGCCTCTCTTTCGCCGCCAGTTACTGCTGTTGTTTATACTCTGGATAGCTTTCTACAATCGTCAGGGGAGCGTCAAACCGGGCAACGTCGAGGCAAGTAGCATAACAGGTGCATTAAAAAGTGAAATTCCGGTGCCGGGAATCGAACCCGGGCCTCCTGGGTGAGAGCCAGATATCCTAGCCACTAGACCACACCGGACTACGAAGCACACTCCCTTCACGAGGCATAATAATGACCACACCACAGTCAAAAATGCTGATTTCAGAACACCATGCGCCACATTTATTACGTGGTGACGTCCTATAGCAACCATGAGACAAAACTGCACCTGCCTTCATGCTCGAAATAACGTCTCACAACTGGTGCAAGACAGCCCTCGCTAACGCCGCACCTATTTCCGTTCTACGTCCAATGGCTGCAAATTTTCTCAGCATTCGCTTCAAATCGCTACTGTTTTCCTCTCCATCGCCAATTCGATAGATTCCTGTTGTTGCAAGCCTTTCTGTGGCACATTCCACAATATAGAGAAAATGTACTAACTCGTTGTCTCATACTCACTTACTGAATGCACCCATCTTCGAGAGAGAAAACACTATATGCCTTGGCAGCAATGGGATTCGAACCCACGCCTCCGAAGATAATGGTGCCTGAAACCAGCGCCTTAGACCTACACGACACGGCCGTCGGATGAGATGCATCCTTTCCACAAAAGCAGTCGTTACATTCTCGGAAAAAAAAAGAATTAAAATAAATAAATAAATTAGAGCAAACAATTGGCAACGGTGGGATTCGAACCCACGCCTCCGAAGAGACTGGTGCCTAAAACCAGCGCCTTAGACCGCTCGGCCACGTTACCACTGGAACGACGACCGCAATACTGTTGCTTTTGCTCTGCAGCAAGCAGTTACAAGAGGAAACAAAACGCCTATGCAATCGTCGCACGGCACATTTCCTCCGCTCTCTCGTCAGAGAGTACTCCCTTGGCAGCAAGAGAAACATCATTCCTGCCCTACGAAAACACCATCCGACAGCTTTAGCTGCGATCGTGGAAGAGAAAGCCTGAAGATCCAGTTTCGTGGTGTGCCACAAAATTATGGCAGCGGTGGGATTCGAACCCACGCCTCCGAAGAGACTGGTGCCTTAAACCAGCGCCTTAGACCGCTCGGCCACGCTACCTGCGCTGGGTGTAAGCACTGTGCCTTCTTATCTCTTATCCAAACAGGGCATACTATTCTACTGTGACTGCCTGCTTATCCATCACATCGTAAACAAGTGCCCCTTTCAACTAAACTTCTCACGCATCATCCCAATTTTCTACCTTGTCCTGGGCCAACAGTTGTACGCAATTTGACCTCTGAGAACACGTGAAAAACAAAGACAGAGCTGTCATTATCACTCAACATTTGTTCACGGTTAGTTGGGGGCAGCAACAGCAAGGCAAAGAGCTACTGCAGAAATTGATTGCCGTGACCAGGATTCGAACCTAAGATATTGAGGCCACAACAAAGCTACGTACTAAGCACTTTTATTTGTTCTTTTCTTACGTTCTTCTCTGTGAGGACTATGAAGTGACATTCCAGGCGAGGGATGGCGGCTCGGGGGTGCGTGGGGGGGGGGGGTCTTTCTCTTGACTTTGCTGACTTTGCTCGACTGCCGCTCGCTGCCGCTCGGCTCGGAAGGCAAAGGTGTATAAATCAAATGGGCAAACAGACTGCGAGAAGATCGTAGTATACGCACACACAGAAATGCACAATGTCCCTGCTTGGTGGAAGATTCGTGTACTCTGAAAAAACATATGTATTAGAGACTACGATATGCAAAGTTCCTCACTGAATAGTAGAGGGAGTCACAAAATTTGGAGGATCTGAGATGGGGAAAAAATAAAAACAAACTAGTGCAAAATTGCCGTGACCAGGATTCGAACCTGGGTTATTGCGGCCACAACGCAATGTCCTAACCACTAGACGATCACGGCCGTGGGTACACCCCGAAAGAGCTTCCTCTCTTAGCTCCAATACACAGCAAAGCATCACGCCACAGCCTGATGACTGTGAGTCTGGGGAAGAAGCCTCTCTTTCGCCGCCAGTTACTGCTGTTGTTTATACTCTGGATAGCTTTCTACAATCGTCAGGGGAGCGTCAAACCGGGCAACGTCGAGGCAAGTAGCATAACAGGTGCATTAAAAAGTGAAATTCCGGTGCCGGGAATCGAACCCGGGCCTCCTGGGTGAGAGCCAGATATCCTAGCCACTAGACCACACCGGACTACGAAGCACACTCCCTTCACGAGGCATAATAATGACCACACCACAGTCAAAAATGCTGATTTCAGAACACCATGCGCCACATTTATTACGTGGTGACGTCCTATAGCAACCATGAGACAAAACTGCACCTGCCTTCATGCTCGAAATAACGTCTCACAACTGGTGCAAGACAGCCCTCGCTAACGCCGCACCTATTTCCGTTCTACGTCCAATGGCTGCAAATTTTCTCAGCATTCGCTTCAAATCGCTACTGTTTTCCTCTCCATCGCCAATTCGATAGATTCCTGTTGTTGCAAGCCTTTCTGTGGCACATTCCACAATATAGAGAAAATGTACTAACTCGTTGTCTCATACTCACTTACTGAATGCACCCATCTTCGAGAGAGAAAACACTATATGCCTTGGCAGCAATGGGATTCGAACCCACGCCTCCGAAGATAATGGTGCCTGAAACCAGCGCCTTAGACCTACACGACACGGCCGTCGGATGAGATGCATCCTTTCCACAAAAGCAGTCGTTACATTCTCGGAAAAAAAAAGAATTAAAATAAATAAATAAATTAGAGCAAACAATTGGCAACGGTGGGATTCGAACCCACGCCTCCGAAGAGACTGGTGCCTAAAACCAGCGCCTTAGACCGCTCGGCCACGTTACCACTGGAACGACGACCGCAATACTGTTGCTTTTGCTCTGCAGCAAGCAGTTACAAGAGGAAACAAAACGCCTATGCAATCGTCGCACGGCACATTTCCTCCGCTCTCTCGTCAGAGAGTACTCCCTTGGCAGC
>JAOYRU010001738.1:27500-29911 GCA_026315105.1 Locusta migratoria | reverse complement strand
AAAGGCCTGCTCAGGACAGAGACTAGGGTGGAGAGCTGCATCAAAGCAGACCCCGGACCGAGGAGCATAATGCGAATAACATTCACCGCCCGGGACAAAGAGTATGGTGACATTTGCCGATACCGGATAGGCCGTCGCACGTGTGCCCCGTGACCGGGAAAGATACATGATCCGCAGGGCCGTGACGGGTATTCCACCCGCTGCACATGCAATGTGTCGTTTGTACGCCCGACCGGGTACCGCGCATCGTAAACACGAACCGTTGCGCATGCCCCAGGAGCCCGCGAACAAAAGGGTCCCATCGTGGGGAGAAAGGTACAGGGGTAGAGCAGACGGGCGCAAATGCCACGGTAGCATGTGCGTGGACACCCCACTACGGGAGGTATCGCGTGAGGTGTAATGTGCACGGAGGATGTCCGCCAAGAGCCGGTCGACAGCCATTTCGGAACCGTGGGCCGAACCACGTCGGTGCGCGTTGTCCCTGTACCGGTGGTCGGTGTTCAGAACAATAGCGGGCCCGTGCACCGACACGTTGTCCTGCCCCCGATATTATCAGGGAAGGCCTGGTATTTGGACATCATTGCGGCATGGGGCGACAGTTGTCGATGAACGTGCGAGACGGGAACCGTTACGAACAACACTGTCAACCGGTTGCGCACGACGGAGGACACCCTTGCGTTGTACTACATAGCGATAGCATGTAGCAGACGGGGGCTGTACGGTATTGTGTCTGAGGTGGCCGCAATCACGTACATGCAGGTAAGTGTATGTGACGTGCGCGTACCGTACATGTACAAATACGGCCCCACCCAGCACGTACATTGGCGCGTATGAATGTGTAGTAATGGGTCTGCCCTATCCTCCCGCCGCCCGTAATGTCTGTGGCAGCCGCGGTGAATCACCGCAACAATGGATGGCATCGGTGATGGGTAAGAGTGAATGGCGACATGTCGTGTAGCCCGCCGGTCGTGTGTACACACGTATTCCACAACATTGCCGTTTACCGGCCATAGATCCCGCAGGCGACGCCCGTGTACATGTCCAGACGTCCGAGGCGCGTGGCGTACGTAACATTCCCATCCGACGTGTGCCACGTCGCCGACCGCACCGTACTGTGTGCTACACGGCCCGTAGTCCCATGTCGACGAACCGCCGTCCACTGTTCTGCGAGCGGGTACCACATCATTAACATCCCATGTACAGCCAAACGCCAGCCGCCGGTGGATCGATCGCGAAAGGTACCTGCCCGTCGAGCCGTTGCGTCACGTTCTGCCTGCACAGCACTCCACCGTGAGGTGGCGTACCGCTGCAGTGCAATGCGTGTAATGCGTGTCCCCGCACGTTACTGATTGGGCTCTTTCATGGCCTCAAACGTCAAACCACCTCCCTCCGTAGATGTGCCAATCGCACACGTTCATAGCCAGGCTGCAACACTATACCAGTTACACACGTTTGCAGATCAGATGGGGTTAATTATTCGTTCCGTAGACCCAAATTGAGGGGATCCTCGCGGATGTGGAACATGTCAAGAAACACAATGTACAGGTTGCATGACAAATAATACTAACAATGTAAATACAGACACATAATTGTTTAAGGTCTTTCGTGTAGGGTTTCTTTGTGAATATATAATAGTACTAATATAGTATGAGTGCGTGCAGCACGTGGTACAAGGTAGAAAGTCACTAACGGAGTAGGAGGAGGTGGCCACTAGAAGGTCGTTTAGGTTCCTCCTCAACTGACCTTTATTTGTAGCTAAATTGTTTGTACTTGATGGTAAAGTATTGGAAATGTGTGTTCCTGAGTAGTGGACCCCTTTGTGAACCGAAGTACGTGCTTTTAAATCCTTGTGTAGACCAGTGTTGTTTCCAGTATTGTATGTGTGCACCGAGCTGTTTGTGGGGAAAAGGGATATATTATTTAGGACAAATGGCATTAAGGAATAAATACACTGAGAGGCGGTAGTTAATATACCCGGTCCTTTGAAGAGGCTTCTGCAAGACGTCCGTGAATGGACGCCACAAATAATACGTATTACACGTTTTCGGGCTCTGAAGACTTGTGACCGACCTGAAGAGTTACCCCACAATTATTATACCATATGACATCAAGGAATGAAAGTAAGCAAAGTATGCAAGCTTTGGTATCTGTATGTCTCCTATGTCTGATAACACCCGTATTGGAAATACAGAGTTGTTGAGTCGTTTCCGCAGTTCTGTGGCGTGCCCCTCCCAACTAAATGCATTACCAAGCTGTAAACGCAGGCAGTTAATTCTGTCAACCTCTTGTATCTGCTCTTCTTCATATTCAATGCATATGCTGTCAGGAAATCTCTTACATGTTCTGAACTGCGGGTAGTGCGTCTTTGCAAAGTTTAATGACGATGAGTTGGATTTAAACCATGTAGTAAT
>JAOYRU010001738.1:10000-17500 GCA_026315105.1 Locusta migratoria | reverse complement strand
ACAGGCCGCAGCCGCCGCGCCGCGCTTCGCACAGCGCGCCCCGCCGCCGCTCCCACTCGCGGGGAGCCGCGCCGGCCGCGCGCCGCCGCGCGCCCCTCCCGCCCGCCGCGCGCCGCGCCCGGCCGCCGCCTCGGCGGCAGCGCGCCGGCGCCGCGCGGCCGGCGCGCGCGCCCGCGCCGCCCGCCCCACCGCCGCCGCGCGGCCCCCGCCCGCCGGCCGGCGTCGCCGCCCGCCCGCCGGCCCACCGTACCGGTCGCCACGCACTTCGGCAGGAAAGTGCACCACCGGGTGACCGTCACACGCAATCGTACGAATCGCGTGTTGCGTCCAGAGAGCAACCGGTAACGATAGGGCAACGACACCACACCCATTTCAGTGGGTCCTGTGAAGTTGGCAACCCTTTCTTTGGTCCTTTGGAGAACGTACTCTCCTTTCGGAGTTCTAGACGGATACGCGATAGGTGCGGGGTGCAAAACGTAAATAGCTCTGCAACAGTTCGCCGACAAACATACGGAACTTTCCCGCAGACTGTAGTGGTTGTTTGTCTCGTCCTCTCCGCCCGTTTTCGGTTCGTCTGTTTTTCTTTCATGTCCGTTTCTGTTCTTTTGTTGTTGGTTCCGTTACTGCGGTTGTTCCTGTTGTTGTGCCCTGCTTGTTTGTGGTGTTTGTTGTTGTCGTCGTTTACACACATAGTTCCGATCACAGTCGGAAGTAGCTCCCAAAGAGCTGTACAGGTAATCCTAATGACGTTTGACTGTGCACACCATACGTCATGCGGTAATTGCAATAATGGGGACTCCATTGACACGCCACTGTGAGGTTCCGGGGTTCCCCGTACAAAATCGAAATACCCCTGTCGATTTTCGCCGGCAAAATAGTAGCAATTGACCACAAACTGGAGTCGTTTTGGAGGTGGCTTGACAGAATTCTGTGCCCAATAGCGCAAACAGAGCTCGCGAAGCGTTCTACAGGACATCCGAAAAACATCTTGTCCGTGCAGAGTATACGTCACCAGGTAAATGCAGCCATGTGGAGTGCATCGTCCACGTCACTGTACACTGGCACCACTGTCGTCGGGAAACCGGCATTGTCTTTGGGGCCTCTGTGTACATATACTGCACTTGTAGAGTGCATGGGAACATTGCTATCGAATCGCCCGAAGAGCACGAAACAAAACAAACAAACGTGCGTTTACCACGGTGGATATCCGAGTAGCTGTCGTATTTGTGCCCCTCACCCGGGACATGTACATTTGCCGCACATTCAATGAGCGAGTACCGACCATCGTAGACAAGAACCATTGCACATGTCCCCAGCGCTCGGGAAGGAAACAAAAACGAGTCGAATTGTTGGAAGGAAACGGGGTGCACAGTCCACGGGTAGCATGTCAATGGACACCCCATTATTGCAATTACCTCATGCGGTATAATCCGCACGGAACAATGCTATTCGGCGTACCCGCAGAACCCGTTGCCGGCCATTGAGAACCGCGATCGGAACCATGTTCGTACAATTAGGCAAACGAGTATCTCGAAGGACACCACATGTCGTGGTGATGTGTCGTAGTCTGCAGAACCATGTAAACCGTGTACAGAGAACCCCCGAACCGATGTCGTGGACGCAGGTGGAACGATGTCGCGCGCCACGCACACGAAAGGCATAAGTACGCATGCGCGCCCGGGTAAGCACCAGCGCCGCCACACCGACCATAGCACCAGCGGGTAGCTGTGATCAGGAACGACGTGGCGAGGGTGACGCGCGGTTACGGTACGCCACGGTAGGTTAGGGTTGCGTTAGGTTAGGTTACGTGAGGTCGGGTTAGGTTAGGCTACGTTGGGTTAGGTTAGGTCACGTTGCGTTAGGTTAGGTCACGTTAGGTTAGGTTAGGTTAGGTTAGGGGTAGGGGTAGGGTAGGTTAGGTTAGGTTAGGCGACGCTACGCTAGGTTACGTTAGCGGAGGGCAGGGCAGGTGACGCGACGCGACGCCAGGCCGGGTCACGTCACGTCGCGTCACAGCGCGCCGGGCGGCGCCGCGGCCGCGCCCCGCCCCCCACACCAGCCGACGCCGGCCTGCGGAGGGCGGCGCGACGTGCGCGCGTGCGGGGCACAGCCGCGCGCCGGGGCCGCCCGCCCGACGGGCACCGGGCGCCGGGGCAGCGGCCGGCCGCGGCCCGGCCGAGGCGCCCAGGCCGGCGGCGCGGCGGCGCGCGGGGCCGGCAGCGGGCGCGGCGCGTGCGCCCCGCGGGGGCCGGTGGCGCTGCGCCGGGCCGGGCCGGAGTGGCGGCGGTCCGAGCGGCCGGCGGCCGGCGGGGGCGCGCGCCGCCGCCCCCGACCGAACCGAGCGGATAGGGACAGCGGGAAAGTCGGGGAGGGCGGCGAACGCGTCACGGCGCGGTCCCGGGGGGTGCCCACAGTGGAATGAGAGGGCGACCAGGGGCCCGCCGTCCACCCGCGCGTGGCGCGAAATTCGGGGGGTCGCCCCGGCGGAGGAGGGCGGCGACGGCGAGCCGGCGGCCGGAGGAGCGGACGTGTGTTCGCGCGGCGACAAATGGACCGGCCGCCACCGTTTGTGTCCGCGAGCGCCAACCCGAACGCCGGAGGCCGGCGGCAGTGCGAGACGGGCGGGCAAATGGCACACGTATGGGAGCACCCCCCGAAACGGCGCGCGCGCGCGGCAAAAAAAAAAAAAAAAGAAAAAAAAAAAAAAAAAAAAAAAAAAAAAAAAAAAAAAAAGGGGGAGGGGGGGGGGGGTGTGCGGCGGCACGGACACACACGCACAAAAGAACAGGTAACATGTGCATTACGACACAAGGTCGGCAATACGCGTGCACGACAAGGTGCATCACCGGCCATTGGACGGGTACACGAACGGAGGACGTCCGTACAGAACGAACGCAGACAGACGCGCGAGTGGGTGAGACCAGGATCCCGGTTCCGCCCTCCCGCCGGCCCGTCGATGTGGTGCAGGGCGACGACGCGCCGTGGAGGAGCGGCCCGCGGCCGTCGCCAGCGTGTGCGGCGCCGAGGGCGCGACAGGTGGCGCTGCCGGCGACGGGTGCGCGGAACCGCCGATAGGTGGCGCCGGCGAGGGCACGGCGGGAGGCGGGCGGCCGTCGTGCGGCCGGCAGATGGCGGCACCGCGCCGAGGAGCCGGCCGGGTTAATGGCGGGGACGGCGGTGACGCCGCCACGTAGAGACCAATTGCGACGGGCGAACGAGGAGGCGCCGCCCCGGAGCGCAGGGGGCGCGCCCGATCGCGTTGGGCGACACTCGCGTGGCGCGGCCGGGGGGGGTGGCCCGCACCCGGTTCACGGCCGACGTCGCCAGCGACACGAGGGCGGAGGGTGCCGGACCTGCGACGTTGGCACCCCCTGCGTCGGGAAGGCGTACATGTCGAGACAGACATGCAATTGGTGCGGAGGTCCGTGTACGAAAGGGAAACAGGTGCGCATAAATGCCGCCGAGAAGGTACACAAACGTACCGCAAAGGTTGGCGGGCTCCTCACGAGTGTCCGCCCAGTGGTGCAAACATAGTAGTAACTAGGTCGCAAGGAGGTCCACCGGAAGCCGTCGTGACGTGTCGCCGTGCACACCGTACGTCGGCGGATAGACGCGGGTGATGTGGAAGGTCATTTGCGCGTTACTGCACACGCGGCACCGCGTGTCCGAGACAGGCACACCGTCATTTTGCGGCCCTGTGTACATACACCACAGTTGTAGAGGTCATGTGAACATTCGTATGGTAACCGCCCGAGGGAAATACGTGTACAAACGCCAGACCGCAGTTGTACGACGCGACGGGCATGGGAGGGAAGCATCAGTTGGGAAGGGCGTGAGGCAGGGGTGCTAGCCTATCTCCGATGCTTTTCAGTGTGCAGGCGGTGAAGGAAAGCACGGACGGCTTTGGGATGGGGAGTAACGTTCAGGGGGACGACAGGACAACATTGCGTGTTGCCGATGGCAGTGTAATGCTGCCAGAGACAGCAAAGGACCTGGAAGAGCGGTTGAATGGAATGGACAGTGTGTTGCGGGGAATGTATACAATGGACATTGACAAGAGCAAAACAAAAGTAATGGAAGTGCGGTCGTCGAGGATCAGGCGATGCCGAAGGAGGTAGAGTGGGGAACGATACAATGTCGGCGGTAGATGCGTTTTGTGACGTGGGTAGGGAAATAACGGGCGATGGTCGCGGTACAGAGGACATAAAATGCAGAATGGCGACGGGAGGGAAAGCATTCCGGGAAGACGAGAAATGTGCTAACTCCGAACAGTAATGTGCGTATGAGGAGGTCTTTTCGGAAAGCATTTGAGCGGAGAGGTGCCTTGTACGGACGTGACACGTGGACGACAGGCGGTGCGGACAGCGGGAGATTAGAGGCGTTTGAGATGTGGTGCCACAGAAGAATGCCAATGATTAGGTGGGTAGCTCGCATAACCAATGAAGAGGTACTGGACAGACCCGTGGCCAAAAGAGGGGATCGCAGACATCGAGGAATCGTACATGTAAGCAACCGGGGGGAGGGTGTGTGGGGGTACAAATCGCAGAGGGAGACCGAGAGACGCGTATAGTATGCCGATTCACGTGGATGTGGGTTGCCGTTCCCATGAGGAGATGAAAAGGCCTGCTCAGGACAGAGACTAGGGTGGAGAGCTGCATCAAAGCAGACCCCGGACCGAGGAGCATAATGCGAATAACATTAACCCGCCCGGGACAAAGAGTATGGTGACATTTGCCGATACCGGATAGGCCGTCGCACGTGTGCCCCGTAACCGGGAAAGATACATGATCCGCAGGCCGTGACGGGTATTCCACCCGCTGCACATGCAATGTGTCGTTTGTACGCCCGACCGGGTACCGCGCATCGTAAACACGAACCGTTGCGCATGCCCCAGGAGCCCGCGAACAAAAGGGTCCCATCGTGGGGAGAAAGGTACAGCGGTAGAGCAGACGGGCGCAAATGCCACGGTAGCATGTGCGTGGACACCCCATGGCGGGAGGTATCGCGTGAGGTGTAATGTGCACGGAGGATGTCCGCCAAGAGCCGGTCGACAGCCATTTTGGAACCGTGGGCCGAACCATGTCGGTGCGCGTTGTCCCTGTACCGGTGGTCGGTGTTCAGAACAATAGCGGGCCCGTGCACCGACACGTTGTCCTGCCCCCGATATTATCGGGGAAGGCCTGGTATTTGGACATCATTGCGGCATGGGGCGACAGTTGTCGATGAACGTGCGAGACGGGAACCGTTACGAACAACACTGTCAACCGGTTGCGCACGACGGAGGACACCCTTGCGTTGTACGACATAGCGATAGCATGTAGCAGACGGGGGCTGTACGGTAGTGTGTCTGAGGTGGCCGCAATCACGTACATGCAGGTACGTGGTATGTGACGTGCGCGTACCGTACATGTACAAATACGGGCCCCACCCAGCACGTACATTGGCGCGTATGAATGTGTAGTAATGGGTCTGCCCTATCCTCCCGCCGCCCGTAATGTCTGTGGCAGCCGCGGTGAATCACCGCAACAATGGATGGCATCGGTGATGGGTAAGAGTGAATGGCGACATGTCGTGTAGCCCGCCGGTCGTGTGTACACACGTATTCCACAACATTGCCGTTTACCGGCCATAGATCCCGCAGGCGACGCCCGTGTACACGTCCAGACGTCCGAGGCGTGTGACGTACGTAACATTCCCATCCGACGTGTGCCACGTCGCCGACCGCACCGTACTGTGTGCTACACGGCCCGTAGTCCCATGTCGACGAACCGCCGTCCACTGTTCTGCGAGCGGGTACCACATCATTAACATCCCATGTACAGCCAAACGCCAGCCGCCGGTGGATCGATCGCGAAAGGTACCTGCCCGTCGAGCCGTTGCGTCACGTTCTGCCTGCACAGCACTCCACACCGTGAGGTGGCGTACCGCTGCAGTGCAATGCGTGTAATGCGTGTCCCCGCACGTTACTGATTGGGCTCTTCCATGGCCTCTAACGTCAAACCACCTCCCTCCGTAGATGTGCCAATCGCACACGTTCATAGCCAGGCTGCAACACTATACCAGGTACACACGTTTGCAGATCAGATGAGATTAATTATTTGTTCCGTAGACCCAAATTGAGGGGATCCCCGTGGATGTGGAACATGTCAAGAAACAAAATGTACAGGTTGCATAACAAATAATACTAACAATGTAAATACAGATACATAATTGTTTAAGGTTCTTCTTTTAGGGTTTTTTTTGTGATCATATAATAGTACTAATATAGTATGGGTGCATGCAGCACGTGGTACAAGGTAGAAAGTCACTAACGGAGTAGAAGGAGGTGGCCACTAGAAGGTCGTTTAGGTTCCTCTTCAACCGACCTTTATTTGTGGCTAAAGTGTTTGTACTTGATGGTAAAGTATTGGAAATGTGTGTTCCTGAGTAGTGGACCCCTTTGTGAACCGAAGTAGGTGCTTTTAGATCCTTGTGTGGACCATTGTTGTTTCTAGTATTGTATGTGTGAACCGAGCTGCTTGTTGGGAAAAGGGATATATTATTTATGACAGATGTCATTAAGGAATAAATACACTGAGAGGCGGTAGGTAATTATACCCAGTTGTTTGAAGAGGCTTCTACAGGACGTCCGTGAATGTACGCCACAAAAAATACGTATTACACGTTTTTGGGCTCTGAAGACTTGTGACCGACCCGAAGGGTTACCCCACAATTATTATACCATATGACATTAAGGAATGAAAGTAAGCAAAGTATGCAGGCTTTGGTATTTGTATGTCTCCTATGTCTGAGAACACCCGTATTGGAAATACAGAGTTGTTGGGTCGTTTCTGCGGTTCTGTGGCGTGCTCCTCCCAACTAAATGTATTACCAAGCCGTAATCCCAGGCATTTAATTCTGTCAGCCTCTTGTATCTGCTCTTCTTCATATTCAATGCATATGCTGTAAGGAAATCTCTTACATGTCCTGAACGGCAGGTAGTGCGTCTTTGCAAAGTGTAATGACGATGAGTTGGATTTAAACCATGTAGTAATGTACATGAAATTATCATTAGCAGACGTTTCTATCACTATACGTGACGTACTCTCTATTGCAATACGTGTATCATCTGCAGACAAACCGAACTCTGCCTCTGGTAGTGTAACCGATGAGAGATCATTAACGTACACAGGAAAAGGCAATGGCCCTAAGATGGGTCCCTGTGGGACACCACATGTAGTTGCGTCCCAACCCGATGATGACTGTTGGCCTAATTCACTAGTCGCTTGCACCGACACCCTTCGATTCCTGTTAGTGAGGTACGACGCGAACCATTTGGCAGCGTTTCCCCGTGACCCCATAGAATCCTAATGTACCGAAAAGGATGTTATGGTGCACACAATCAAATGCCTTTGACAACTCACAGAAAATACCTGCTGCTTGCAATGTATCATCTAATGAGTTACGTACGTTCGCACTGAAGGTGTAAATAGCCTTCTCAATATCGGAACCTTTCAGACA
>JAOYRU010001738.1:0-2500 GCA_026315105.1 Locusta migratoria | reverse complement strand
GCGGCTAGAAGCCGCCTGTCCCTCTAAGAAGAAAAGTAATCGCTGACAGCACGAAGGATGTCACGCGACTAGTTAGCAGGCTAGAGTCTCGTTCGTTATCGGAATTAACCAGACAAATCGCTCCACCAACTAAGAACGGCCATGCACCACCACCCACCGAATCAAGAAAGAGCTATCAATCTGTCAATCCTTCCGGTGTCCGGGCCTGGTGAGGTTTCCCGTGTTGAGTCAAATTAAGCCGCAGGCTCCACTCCTGGTGGTGCCCTTCCGTCAATTCCTTTAAGTTTCAGCTTTGCAACCATACTTCCCCCGGAACCCAAAAGCTTTGGTTTCCCGGAGGCTGCCCGCCGAGTCATCGGAGGAACTGCGGCGGATCGCTGGCTGGCATCGTTTATGGTTAGAACTAGGGCGGTATCTGATCGCCTTCGAACCTCTAACTTTCGTTCTTGATTAATGAAAACATACTTGGCAAATGCTTTCGCTTCTGTTCGTCTTGCGACGATCCAAGAATTTCACCTCTAACGTCGCAATACGAATGCCCCCGCCTGTCCCTATTAATCATTACCTCGGGTTCCGAAAACCAACAAAATAGAACCGAGGTCCTATTCCATTATTCCATGCACACAGTATTCAGGCGGGCTTGCCTGCTTTAAGCACTCTAATTTGTTCAAAGTAAACGTGCCGGCCCACCTCGACACTCGGTAAAGAGCACCGCGGTAGGATTTCAACGGGGTCCGCCTCGGGACGCACGGGCACGCACGAGGCGGCCGCGCGCCTTCGGCTCGCCCCACCGGCAGGACGTCCCACGATACATGCCAGTTAAACACCGACGGGCGGTGAACCAACAGCGTGGGACACAAATCCAACTACGAGCTTTTTAACCGCAACAACTTTAATATACGCTATTGGAGCTGGAATTACCGCGGCTGCTGGCACCAGACTTGCCCTCCAATAGATACTCGTTAAAGGATTTAAAGTGTACTCATTCCGATTACGGGGCCTCGGATGAGTCCCGTATCGTTATTTTTCGTCACTACCTCCCCGTGCCGGGAGTGGGTAATTTGCGCGCCTGCTGCCTTCCTTGGATGTGGTAGCCGTTTCTCAGGCTCCCTCTCCGGAATCGAACCCTGATTCCCCTCCGGAATCGAACCCTGATTCCCCGTTACCCGTTACAACCATGGTAGGCGCAGAACCTACCATCGACAGTTGATAAGGCAGACATTTGAAAGATGCGTCGCCGGTACGGAGACCGTGCGATCAGCCCAAAGTTATTCAGAGTCACCAAGGCAAACGGACCGGACGAGCCGACCGATTGGTTTTGATCTAATAAAAGCGTCCCTTCCATCTCTGGTCGGGACTCTGTTTGCATGTATTAGCTCTAGAATTACCACAGTTATCCAAGTAACGTGGGTACGATCTAAGGAACCATAACTGATTTAATGAGCCATTCGCGGTTTCACCTTAATGCGGCTTGTACTGAGACATGCATGGCTTAATCTTTGAGACAAGCATATGACTACTGGCAGGATCAACCAGGGAGCTGCCTTGCTTGCATAGCGTAGCAGCGAGGCCTGGCCGGGAGTGCATCCCGGCGGCCCGCGCGAACACGCAGTTCGCACCAGGAAGAAGAGTCCAGGAGGAGGCGGGGCTCCCCTGCACGATACACCTCGAAACCCTCTCAGGTCCCCGGCGGCGCGCGGCGCCGGCCGAAGCACGTGGTCGGGTCCGAGAGAGGCGCAATCGCCCGGAGACAGGCGAGTAGACGAGTTCAGAAAACCCGTGCTCCCAACTGAGCTTGCCGCTGCCGGCAGAGGCCCGGGAGCGTGCTGTCGTGGCATTGCCGGGCGGGAGGCAACACGGACGGCCGAGGCCGGCCGGAAGCTCCGGCGCCGGCGCCACAAGGGCGGGGCCGGGGCCCCGCCCCGTAGGCGGCGTGCAGAAGCGGGCGGGCGCGGCCGAGTCACCGGCCGCCGGCCGCGGTACAAGCCGCCGGCGAGAACCGCCGGGGCCACCGAGCCAGCAGCCGGAGTCGGGCCGCCGAACGCCGGGCGGCGGAGCAGCCCACACAGGCCGCAGCCGCCGCGCCGCGCTTCGCACAGCGCGCCCCGCCGCCGCTCCCACTCGCGGGGAGCCGCGCCGGCCGCGCGCCGCCGCGCGCCCCTCCCGCCCGCCGCGCGCCGCGCCCGGCCGCCGCCTCGGCGGCAGCGCGCCGGCGCCGCGCGGCCGGCGCGCGCGCCCGCGCCGCCCGCCCCCACCGCCGCCCGCGCGGCCCCCCGCCCGCCGGCCGGCGTCGCCGCCCGCCCGCCGGCCCACCGTACCGGTCGCCACGCACTTCGGCAGGAAAGTGCACCACCGGGTGACCGTCACACGCAATCGTACGAATCGCGTGTTGCGTCCCAGAGAGCAACCGGTAACGATAGGGCAACGACACCACACCCATTTCAGTGGGTCCTGTGAAGTTGGCAACCCTTTCTTTGGTCCTTTGGAGAACGTACTCTCC